>CAJNIZ010001208.1:0-29633 GCA_905231905.1 Symbiodinium pilosum | reverse complement strand
CATACCTTTCACGGCGGCGAAAGACGCGAGTACCTAGTTTATGGAGGCGGTGGTTGGGAATCCATGGTAACCCTAAACCCTATTACCTGAAACCCAGACCCCTACTAAGGGAACCCAGAAGTGTCTATGTCCTATCTTGAGGCCTGCCCGGGTCCCCGTAAGTAAATCCGGAGACGTAAACCCTACAGGGTTTAGGGTTTAGGATTGAAGGTTCCACAAGAGAAGCCTAAACCCTAAACCCTAATCCCTGAACCCTAAAGGAGCTCAGGGCCACACTGGTGGTACTTAAGCATTTCAAAGCCTGACAAGGCAAGGCGTCGTTGGTGTTTGGGATGCTTGGAATTAGGGTAGGATTTAGGGTTTAGGGTTTAGGGTTTAGGGTCTAGGGTCTAGGGTTTAGGGTTTAGGGTTTAGGGTTTAGAGTTAAGGTTGGGTACTGCCCAAACCCAGAAACAGCCTATATTAAGGGTTAATAGAAAGGCCTATATAGAAATATAATGAAATATGGTACAAATACTATCTAACTCATAGGGGCTGAAGGATGCTTAGGATTTGAAGTAAGGGGTTTGAGGTCTAGAGTTTGAGGTTCAGGGTTTAGGGCTTAGGGTTTAGGGTTTAGGGTTTAGGGTTTGGGGTTTAGGGTTTAGGGTTTGGGGTTTGGAGTTTGAGGTTCAGGGTTTAGGGTTTTGGGTTAATTAGGGGGTTTAGAGGGCTTAGGGTTAAGGGTTCCCTTTTCCCATGTGGTTGGGTTCTGGGCACTCTAGTTGGATCTCCAGATATTTCGAGGGAGGAACCCTGTATTTGCAATTTTGTAGGTTCTGGGGACTAGCTGGCCATACAGGGGCCTTCTTTCTATACATAAACCCCCCCACCCCCCTAATCTTAAATACGCCCAATATATTATAATATACCACAACGGGGAGTATTCAAGATTAGGAGGGGTGGGGCGGGTTAATATTAGGGGAGGAGATCAATGGGATTTGGGCTCCCTGCTAAGGGTCCCAAATCACTTACTACTACCCCTTGAACTGAATGCCTTGCGGCGGGGCATGTCTGATGTCTCCTACTTCCATCCCCGAAATACCTAAACCCTCCCTCGCCGGAGGGGGAGGAGGACTTCGTAGGTAGGCTGATGTTCTTCCATGGCTTCTTCTTGGCGTTGGGGGTTTGAATATACTTGCTAAGTCTAAGTCCCCCTGAACCTCCAAGCAGGAAACCCCGAACCTGCACCTGCTAAGGCTTGTTGAGAAGCAAAAGGTCCGAAACTCCCGCTCCAGAATGGCATGAGCACCCTGGTTTAGGGTTTGGGGTTTCCTTACTGCAGCTTACAGGATCCTAAATTAAAACTGTAGCAGTTCGGACGGTTCTGACTGTCACAGGAAGAACACGCCTCCGGTATGATTATCTTCTGACCCTGGAATTTACCTTTACCACCTCGACCTTAGCATTTCTTGGCCTTTCCTGGCTGCTTCGGCGCGGCCTGGTTCCCTGTGCTGTCAGTTGCGTTGCACGGCCTTTTCACGGGGCGCGGAGGTGGAGGAGGTAGAGGCATGAGCATCAAGAACTGCAACACCGACTGTGATTCGGTCTTGCAGCACCTGCACTGCCAGGTTCTGCAACCTCCCGTCCAGGTTGTGAGCGGCCCTGACGAACAGCTCTTTGTCAGCCGACAAGATCTGCCCTAAACTGACTGCAGCATACCCTTTTGGCACTGGTCGTTGCAAGTGTTCAAAGAGGGTGGAGACATAAGTCTCCATGACGCTAAACGTTGTCAAGTGCCCGAAGTCGAATGCCAGGGACCTCCGGAGAAAAGCTTATAACAGGGCACCAGTACCACCGATGTCACAGGTTGCATCTGGAGCTTACGCACCTACCTTGATTGCACCTTCAACGTCTACCTTAACCCTAAACCCTGACAGCCAGTAGCTTAGGGTTTGGGGCTAACAAACAGGGGCCCAAATCTTGTGGTTGCATCTTGACTAGGGAATACGGATTTAAGGTTGAGAGGCTAGGGTTTAAGGGTTTTCAGGGTTTAGATTCAGAATAAGCTGCTACAGTTCCAGGGTCCCTTTTGAACTCCTAACAAGGAGTTTAGATTATGCTTCATGTGAATAGAAAGAGAGAGTAGATGACATGGCCTTCTTGTACATGCAGCAAATCTCCAACCCCTAACCCAAACCCTGAATCCTAAACCCTAAACCCTGAACTGCAAGCTAAACTCTTTACCAGCAACACCAGCTGGCGTGCCGGATTGCGGGATGCTACTGGATCTGAATCACGAAGCCCCAGGCCTCTCAACCTGAACCCACCTTTTCTCAGATATTCCTACACGAAACCCCCTAAACCGTGGAAAAACCCAGGAACCTAACTGAAGGTGCAAGATCCTCACTGGGATGCCGTGCCCAGCGCGCTAAAGACGTAGAGGATTATGACCAGGAGGAGCAGGATTGGCATCTTAGACGCACGTTCACGTGGGCAGAGGGTGTGCTTTCACTTAGTACGTCTACCTTCTGTCCCTGATAACCCCTAGTTTAGGCCCTATAATCCAAGTTACTAGGTAGACTTACTAAGTCAACAGATCCTCCAAGCTGGGCTTAGGGATTAGGAGTGGGCGGAGTGCTCGAGCACAGGCGAATACATCTTCTGGACTCCGGCGCTGCAGACTTCAGTCTTTGGAGGGTAGAAGTATTTCTTAGGTGGACCACCCACCCTAGAGTACTGGCTATAAGGGATAATCAGGATTATTTCAGGGATCTATGGTATACCACTATTACAGGGTGAGGGGTCCTCCTAAAAATTTGACAATTACCTTAGATAGGGGGACCCCAATCTATATGCCAATATACTATACTCCTTATGATGGAGACCCCCAAGAAGGGTGCCCCTCGATTTTTGCAAGCCAATATATAAAGGTGCCCTATGGCGCCCTCTACTCAGCTTACAATTTTGGCTTCATCTCTCCACCGCAGCTCGCCCCACGAGCACGAGGCCCGCATCAGGAGCCGCGCAAGGTTCCAGCATCCCTATACTTCCAAAAAAGGTCCCCCAACCTTCGGAAACTCCTGCATACTCTGCCTCCATGCCATGCGCCAAACCCAGGCGTTACCCCCCAAAAAAGGCCTACCAATCCATGTAAACCCTGATGAGGTTTTGAGGGGACTCCTGTTTGGCGCCCAAAAAACGTAGGACAAAAATACGGATCTTATTATACTGGGGTCTATATTGGGGTGCCCCCATTCAACTCAAACCAGCATAATAGCAGACCCAAACTAAAACGACTGCTACTGTTGACGCGGAAAGTCCTGCATGACCTTAATACACTATAGCACCATAATTCCCAAGGTTTAAGGTACCCAGGGTCATGCAGGATTTTTTCTATCCACCGTAGCATGCCTAGACTATCTCAATTGCTCCCCATGCTACAGGGCTCACCTTGCCGGCCTTGGGTTCAGGGTTCAGGGTTTAGGGTTTTGGGTTTGGGGTTTGGGGTTCAGGGTTTAGGGCAAGTTTAGGGTTTAGGGTTAAGGGTTCAGGGTTTAGGGTTTAGGGTGTCGTGTTCCGGGTGCAGGGCTCAGGTATTAGAGTTATGTTTACTGCCAAAGAAATTGAAGCTAAAACGCCCATCCACACCTCAAACGCTGTAAAAAAAACTGCAACTGCACAGGCAAAGTCTGACATTCTACTTGGAGACTCCGGGGGGCTTAGTATGCATATTTAAAAGCCTTGTAATGCATGTAATTACTCCAGTTATCCCCATTATGAACCTCCTTTCTCAGTGCCCCTGGCCCCCTAAGCAAGACTGGCTGCAACTCTTCCCACAGAAGTTCCATCACTTGCACGCTCTTCGAGGTCTCAACCATGGTGCTCACCGACGTCATGAGGCCACGGACCTCAGGATCAAAAAATGTCGTTGGAGTAGGGCATTTCTCAGGGGTCATACGGTGGATACTAAAAATCCTGCATGACACTAGGATACCTCATACCTTGGGAATAATGGTACTATAGTATACTAGGGTCATGCAGGATTTTTAGTATCAACAGTAGGGGCCTGTACAAAGGTACGCAGGGTGTAGGAGCCCAGTTAGTGAGAATAAAGCAGAGCCAGTCTCGACAGCCCTCGTTTAGTGCGGATGACGCCCCCGCATGATACCCTGGAAGCGCCATATGGTAGCCTCCATGTTTTGAGAGGGACTTCAGTATAGACACTAGAAGCCATAATCCTCCAATCGACAGCAAATGGGATTATGACATGCAAGGAATACCATTGGCCATTATGTAATTTAGGCTTCTGATTCCGATTGTCGTGGATACAAGAGCTGGTAGACCGAAGGAAAACCATGGCAAAGAAACCTGCGCGTATGTAGTTTTCAGCCTCCCGTGTAAACTCTATAAGTCCTGAACCCTAATGTCAAAGCCCTGAACCCTAAACCGGCTACGGTAAACCCTGGTTCTGCGTTTGGGGAGGGGTTCCGCGGTCCTTGGAAGAGAACAATCTGGAGTCTGGTGCAAGCTAGAAAGAAGGTTAGGGTCATAGACAAATGGGCGTCCCAAACACAACTGCAAGATCACTAACGCTTTCATGTGAGCTGCAATTTAAGCTCCTAGTATCCCGTTTTTCAACCCCTATAATGGGATCCATATGTAATCCTCTATAGAACCCCGTTCAGGGAGTTTAGACTATGGATCATTTAGACGCATACCAAAGATGCAACAGGCATATGACCTGCATTTGGCAACCTGGAAGAATCAGTCAGCCTAAACCGCGTAAGTTTTCAGAGTCTGGGGTTTAGAGCTTGGGCCTTACGTTCTAGGCAAAATGGCTGTGCTTGGAATCGCAAAGCTGACTCGTGAGAACGAACGACCAGAACGGATCGCATAGGGTTATGGGTTGCATGCACCAAAGCAGAATGAAAAATGGCATGCGTCCTACATTGAAGAGGAAGCGCTTGGTTAGCTTGCGGCCCTGGTGCAAGATTCAGAAAAGTCAAAAACTGAAGCCCTCAAGCATAAACCAACAGCCCTAAAGGCGCAAAGACTAAACCCTAAACCAGCCCGAACCCTCAACCCTAGGCCCTAAAACCCAGACCTCACTGAAATCTAAACCTATCTCCAAACCCTCAACCCCAAACCCTAAGCCTGTCACCCTAAACCCCATATAGACCTTAAAACCACAAAAACCTTGATTTTGTCCTACATCCGGTTTTATCCCCGTATATCACTATACATCCCTATATTCCCCTGTATACCCCTACTCTTCCCTTTTCAAACCTATTTTTCCTTATGTACGCCCCTTAACCCTGGAGCAGAACAGTGCAGCGACCGAGGGCAGGGCCAGCATCCACCTATAGGGTTTTGGGCGTAGGGCTTCGGGTTTGGCTTATCTTATGGGTTCTTCGAAGCACCACCACTGTTTAGGGTTTATGAGTTCCATCCCCCCAAACTACCATGCGGCTCCCTGGCAATTGATAAGCCAAGCTTCGTAGCCCAGAGAGGATGCTGGTAACCCCAACCCATACAATGAAGACCGTAAAACGGTCATGTAATAATCGTTGGGCCCCTCTTTCGGGTGTACATGACATAAACACTGTTTTATCACCAACTAGAGATCTCAAATAGCCCCTCCACAACCCCTGCTTCCATTTCATGTTACATTTTCTCATCTATCTCCTTCTCCAGGTCTTGGGCAACCGAAATCCCTAAGTCCTAACCCCTAACGTTAATTTCAATTTCTCCTGACAAACTTCCTAAAACCTCAACCATATACACCCTACAGCCCAAACCCTTAAAGCCCATCCTTCATCAAGGACTTACTAGTTGTTCGTAGGGAATGGAGACATGCATCGCTTTTGTAACCCACGATAGTTTCCATTCTTTTATCCATTCCCAAAACAGAAACTAAAGCCTAAAGAGAAATTCGTGTCCATGTTCTTTGCCTTTCCTTCATTCCCTACGAACAGCCAGCAAATTAACAGTAAAAAATATCCGCAGAAGCCCCACCTTCCATGTCATTTTCTACTTGCTTATAACTATGTTGCCCATAGTTACCTGGAAACCCTGTTGCAGACCCCAAACCTTAAACACCACGCTGTACATGCGCTGTAGTCAATTTTGGACATGGGTTCCTTATTATGGACTATGTTTGGGACTATACGAAACCACTGTTAATGGTCCTCTTATAAGCCTACTATTGACAATAGTTCACATGACCTTTTAAGTCCACTGGCAATCAGCAAGACAGCGCGCAACCCGCCCAGTGCCACCGAGCTTCAGATTGCGGCATTTCATCAGCAGCTTTACAGTGCGCGCCTCGAAGGCTACGAACTAGGGTTTGGGGTTTAAGGTTTTGGATGTAAGGCTTGTTACCATTACTTCGGGTTTGGGGGGTGGTCATTTGAGGTCTCTAAATCTTAAAGTTTAGGGTTTAGGATTTTGGGGTTTAGGGATGCAGGGTTTAAGGTTTAGCATTTAGGGTGTAGGGCTGCAGATTCGGGGCTTAAGGTCAACAATTGAGGGTTCTTCAAGCTAAGGGTTTAGGATGTACGGTTTAGGATTTAGGGTTTAGGATTTAGGGTTTAGGGTTAAGGGTTTAGGGCGTACCTTGGCAAGCGACGTGCCTTGAGCCTAACTTCAGGCATCCCTAGCTGACCCACGCGTGAATTCTGAATACTTGTGGGGTCATCTGCATTGGCACCCAAGGATCAGCGGCGCCTTCGTCCACGCGAAGGGTCTCTGAAGATGGGAACAACTCCCAAAAACCCCCAAGCCCTAAACGCCTAAAACCCTACACTCTAAAATTCAAAAACCTCTCAAACCCTTAACCCCTAAGACCCTAAAACCCTTTGAAATCCTAAACCCCAAAAGCAAGAACACCACTAAAGCCGTAAAACCCTAAAACCCTGATACACATGATGACCCAATGGTTTAAGCGTGTCATGATAGCCCAGACAAACTTTTCGGATCCGTTGGTTCGGATTCTTTGAAAAGCCCCAATTAATGGGAGCAGGGAATCAAGGGTCTAGGGTTTAGTGTCCTGGCCGCTTCGTCTGTTGAGCTCCTTGGCATAGCCTTCTTCGTGCTCAAGGATCAGGCTCACTGCGCTTCGAGGGCGGCAACACGGGCAAGGCTTGTCAACTGAATTCTTGCTTCTCAAGCATTGCCGGGCTCACACGAACTTGATTGCATTCGGCGTTTGGATATGACACAGCAAAGCAATAGCTGATTGCAGGTTGTCGTGCGGGTGACTGGGATGAAATCGAACTGCACAACTCGGGGTTTAGGATTTAGGGTTTAGGGCTTTAAGCTCAGAATTCAGGATTTAGGGTCTACAGTGAGCGGGGAAAGAAAGAATGGATCCCTACAGAGGTGTGCAAAAAACCAACATTACAACCCCGAAGCCATCCCTAAACCCTACACCCGAAACCCTCAATCTCCCCTTCCCAACTCTGAGCACCAGAAAGAATCAGTTCAAGGGAGGGTGGCAGACCGTCGAGTCCCAACCCTTATGACCAAAAATTTCCTTCAGGTCCTTGAGCGCTGCGTGTCCGGAATGGTAGCTGCGGGACTAGGCTTAGACCTAAAGTCTAAAGCCTACTAGGCTAGGAAACTAAACCCTAAACCCTAGGTTTGGCAGAACAGGCTTTGGGGAGCATTGCCTTGGCTTCTAAGGTCTAGGGTTTAGGGGCTTTAAGAGTTTTGGGTTTAAAGCGCAGACCCAAGATCCTAAACTCTAACCCCCGAAGCTTAGGGTATAGGGTTTAAGGTTTTGGAGCTGAGGCTTCCCCACCCTGTAGTGGTGGTATGAAGGGAATGTAAGAGGACCCTCATATAATCACCATTCTCCCTGATAGTGCCTATCACCGGCTGGGGGTCCACCTAACCCTAGACCCTAAACCCTGCATCCTCAAGCCCTTAATTATCAAACCTTGAACCCTGAAACCCTAAATTCAAAATCCTAAAACCCTAAATCCTCAAGCCTCAAACCCTAAATCCTCAAACCCTAAAACCAAAGGACTTGGGGTTTGGGCACATTCCTCAGAACCCACATCAGGGAGTAGCCTAGAGTTGGCCCTTACGGCTTGTGTCCTAGGGTTTGGGGTATAAAATGGAACCTACTGTATAATAGATTGGTGTTATGTAGTGCTGAGGGTTTAGGGTTCTATAGGGTTATCTAGGAGTTATATAGCGATAATGGAAAAGATAATGGAACTACAACATTATTGGGGTTTCGTGTTTAGGGCTTCGGGTTCAGGGTTTAGTGTTTGGGGTTTAGGGTCTAGGCTCCAGGGTTTAAGTTTCAAGGCTCGGGGCTTAGGGCTTAAGGTTTAGGTTTCAGTTTTTAGGGTCCTAAACCCTAAACCCTAAACCCTAAACCCTAAACCGGCTAAATTAGGGTTTAGGGTTTGGGGCTTAGGGTTTAGGTTTCAGGGCTTAGGGCTCAGGGTTTAGGACTAAGGGCTTGGTGTTTAGGGTTTAGGGCTTAGGGTTTAGGGTTTAGGGTTTTGGGTGAGTTTAGGGTGTAGGGCCCTGGGATATTGTTGAAATACTATTAATACTTGTAACCAGTGTTCTATAACAAGCTCGTTGTGCACGAAGTTGTAAAAAGCAAGTCAACAACGATCCAGATTAAGGGTTTAGGTCTGAACCTGAAACTCAAACACTCTCACTCCGTGGACATCTGAAGGCCCCTCAAATCCAACCCCCAACCCTACACCCTGGACCCTAAACCCTAAACCCCTTCGGTCCACGATGAGCACTGAGACCCCGGCCAACCGAAGGAGGCGAAACGTACCTAGGAGAACGGAGGAAGGGAGAAGAAATGGAAACGACTACTGTGAACCCTAAAGAATAAACCGTAAACCCTGAATCCATACCCTAAACCCTAAATGCTACACCCTGAACCCTAAGCCGTGAATCCTAAACCCTGAACCCCGAACCCTAAACCCGCCTGTAATTCCGTTTTTTACGGCTTGAGGCTTAAATAGGTTACTAGCGACTGAGGAGGGCATGGATCTTGGATCCCTACAGTAATACTAGGGTTTCGGGTTTTGTGGGTTTAGGGTTTAGGGCTTCTGGCTTTGTGGGTTTAGGTTTTAGGTTTACTATATTATCCCCCTCCCCCGGTACTCGAGACTCAAATGGGAAATAAAATGGAAAATGAAATGGAAACCTGGGGAACATCTGTATAAATATGTGTATATATACACATATGTGTCTATATATCTACTAACCCTAAACCCTGTGTATATATATATATATATACATAGAATCCCCCACCATAGTCCCCACAACCCATGTCTTCATGACCTCACTCCCCGCTACGCACCGGGATTTCAGAGTGGGTCCCTGCTTTGGAATTTCGGGTTTAGGGTTCAGAGTTTAGGGTTTAGGGTTTTGGGTTTTGGGTTTTGGAAGACCATGGTGCGTGGACGGTGGGCAGCCCTCGTATAGAAGCCTGTTTGGTGTGATACAAGGGCTTTGGAAACCCCGAGTCCCTATAAGGAAGACCCTAGCGGGTTGCGATCCTGCTTGAGGCTTGGACCACACAATTTAGGATGAAGGGTTCAGGGAACTTGGGTTTTGAGGTTAGAGGGATCCGTATGGCTTTCCAACACGAGGAGTCTTTTGGTAAACGTCCACGTATTGTTTATGAGCTGCACCAGCATGATGACTCCGTGGGATTTGATGAGGGATTGTCACATTTGTGACGGACCCAGAAAGCACTGGATAACATACGCAATAAACTCAAATCCTAGTATCTCTCTTTATAGCTCCTATACTACACGCCAACTGAATCCCCTATATAGCCTGCTGTAAGGAGTTCTGGCTATAGCTCACATCAAGCCACCCCAAGCAACTCTGAAAGCCAATGAGCATCTAGCAGGACCCCAAGACTGCTACCTCAAGGACCCTACGAACCCACGAACGTAATTGCAGCTAAACAATCCGGTGTGGAGGCACTTCCAACTAGGGCCTAGGGTTTACGGTTTGAGGTTCTTATACCCCTATATAATCCCTATAAAATCTCTGTATAAACCCTATTTAGCCTATAGAAACCCTATAAAACCCTACATAATCCTTATATAGCCAAAACCTCAAAGTACAGTCTTATACGTTCTCCTGTGGCTATCCCAGGTTCCCCAGCAACCCATTAATAATGAGGGTACCCTTTTTTCTACTGTTCAGTTTTGTAAGGGGCAAAAGGGTACTACTGGGGTACGTAGTATCTCGCACGCTGCAGTTCTTGACGGAACCTCAAACCCTGCTCTGTTGGGGGGGTATGTCAAAGCATGAGTACGCTTCCTAATGCCGTTTAGGGTCTAGGGTTCAGGATTTAGGGTTTAGGGTCACGGTTTAGGGTTTAAGGTTTAAAGCCCATTTTCACTTTGGTGCTTGAGATGCGGGACCTGGGATCATCCCATTTCATCCTATTATGGAAAAGTCGGTATTTTCCATAAGTAAGGGGACCCCAATTTAGACCCCAAAATACGGAAGTCCTTCTTAGCGGTAGCCCTCACTTGGAAAAAATACCATCTCCCTGGGCCCTACACCCTGATTCCTAAAGGGGCGTGGATTAAGCCTCACTCATGTCAAGGAGCCGGGAAGCTTCAGAGCCTGCAAAGACCACAGGGTTTAGGGTCTAGAGTTTTGGGTTCAGGGATGCGCGGACGCCAGCAGAATAGTAGCACCTACTCTCATCGATGTAGCTAAGTCCTAAGCCCTAAAAGCCCCAAACCCCAAGGCAGAAGCTGCAAAAAAGGGTCCAAGCACACAAATATGGGGCTTCAGGTCCCAGATACCATAATCTAAACGGTATTGGTACCTCAAGCCCAAATATTTGGGTACTTGTGGGGAAATATATGTCCAAGGACCCCCACATAGGAGAGGACTTTCAAGAATTCCTATTGAAGGAAAATTTTGGGGCCTAGACATCCCTCTATACCCCTCTATAACCCCCATAGCCATCCCTAAACCCCTAACCCCTAAACTCTAAACCCTAAAACCCTAAACCCTCAACCCTAAAACCCTGAATCCTAAACCCCTAAATCTTTCTTGGTGAGCTGCGAAGCACCAGTAGCGGCGTAATCTGGTCGAAGCCAAAGTAGGGCCTTCGCTTTTTTGGAGGCTTTAGGGTTTAGGGAGTTTAGGGTTTTGTGTGTTGTTTTTTTTAGGGTTGAGGGTTTAGGGGTTAGGGGTTTAGGGTTTAGGGGTTTAGGGAGTTTAGGGGTGTAGGGGTTTGGGGAGTTTAGGGAGTTTAGGGGTGTAGGGGTTTAGGGAGTTTAGGGGTGTAGGGGTTTAGGGAGTTTAGGGGTGTAGGAGTTTACGGGTTTAGGGTTTAGGGCTGCAGTCAAACTTACCCAACTAATAAAACGGACATGGGTCACTTGTCGTGGAATATATTAAGGGCTATACTGAACTACAAGAGGGACCCCTATGTCCACTGTTAAGGGTCCCTTTTTACGGCTAATATTGCCAGTAGCTACATGGACCGTAGCTACATGTAACCCCAACTAGCTAAAAATGAGATCTATGAAGGTTCCATTTCTGGGTATTGGGTCTCTATCTACAGAGAGTACCTGGGCGCTGTTGGTACGAACAACTTGGTTTTTGGAGTCCACTGTTTCAACCGTAAACCCCAAACCCTAAACCCAAAACCCGAGATTAGGGTTGGGAGCTCGCACCCACGGGCCTATGGAACGCCGGGCTTAGGGTTCCGTTTAGGGTGACTCCAAGTGTAGCCAGAACTTTGACACCCAAAGCCTACATTCCTGCTAACACGTTTTGGGGGGAGGGGTTAGGGTGTTGGGTTTTGGGATACTACAGAATGGAAAAGATAAGAAAACTGAGAATGAAATGGAAACTGGGATTATATGAGGGCTTATGATGGTTTGTTATGAGGCTACTTACCAATACTATGCTAAAGAAATCCTCTACTATATGCCGCTAGTAATGCGACGGCATGTGCTATAGGGTTGCGGGGCGTTGTTGGGGGGAGGGGGGTGCCTGACTTTGTAGTATCCTTGCTGCACATACAGACAGCTGACATACGGATGAACATACAGAGGGGCTCGCCCACTAACACAAAGAGCCATGATACAAGCTCCGAGTATCCCCCTTGATAACCCCTGTTATAGTCCCCTGAATAATTCCCTATATAACCCCCTTTAAGGAGTTTAGACGATAGCTCACAGGATCTCTACCGTACCCTAAACCTCGAACCAGAAGGCCAAAGCCCAAAATCCCTAAACCCCCAAGCCCTATGCCCCAAGTCCTTCGACTCTATCTACTTCAGGGGGACTATAAGCTCAAGGTGCCTAAACCCAGCTGCATCTATTGGCCGGCAGCCCGGCACTTTGGTCCTGAAAACCTCGCGTACTGGGAATGTTTGATACCAATACATCTTCTCAAGTAGCTAAAATACCAGGCATCTCACCCTAAACCCTAAAACCCCTAAACCTTAATCCCTAAACCCAATACCTGGCATCTATAGTCTTTAGGTGCCTGACTTCCAGGGTGGTAGTGTCAACACCAAGGATCAGGGTTGTGACAATGCTAGCATGAAAGTTTAGAGTTTAGGGTTTAGGGCCCAAATAGACATGCAATTCGGGTAGCAAGGCTTCTAGGTTTAGGGTTCAGGGGGAAGGGGGAAGGGGAGAGCACAAGCTACAACCAGGATGTTCTTTCCCATTCCTTTCTCCGTACTAACAACCAGAAAATCTAAGCTGAAGCACAACAGAAGCGACGAAGAAGGCTTGGGAGGAAGGTTGGCTTATCTATTCCCCTACTACCTCCCCAAGACCCTCTCATTGGCCTTTATCAACCCTACATCGCAACCCTAAACCCTAAACCCAAAGCCTAAACCCTAAACCCCAACATCCTTAAGCCCTAAAACCCTTGGTTCAGGGTTTAGGGACTACGTAGGGTTTTGGGATTGGGGTGTAAGGATTAGGGTTTGGGGGTCCCCTAAACGCTACAGCCTAAACCACAAAAGCCGAGCTGCGTGATGAAGAAGCTTCCCGCCAGGCCAGAAACCAGCAAAAGGAAGTCAAATTTAACCTTACCAGGATAGGCTCTGTTTAGGGTTTATAGAGGGTTTAGGGTGTAGGATTTTGGGTTTAGGGTTTTGGATTTAAGGCTTAGGCATATACATATATATGTATACAAACATGTATCTGTATATCTGTATATATTATCTACAGCCAATATTCCCATGTAGCTTATGGACATGGAATCTGATTTGGGAATATTCCTGGGACTACAGTAAACTACCAAAGGGGCCCCTACGTCCACGCGCAATGGTCCTAATATCTTAATATCTTGCCTTCTAAGGGTTTGGGATTGAGGGTGTATGTAGATGCATACATTTGTCCAAGCCTCCAAGGGCTGAGGGCTTAGGGTTCAGGGTTTAGGGTTTAGGGCTTAGGGTTTAGGGTTTAGGGGTTTACTTACTGGCCCTAAACCCTACACCCTAAAACCCTAAAACCCTAAACCCTAAACAAAGGAATTCAATTTGATATAACCAGGATAGGCCATGACTTAGTTCGGCCTGCGGCTATGAGCTCGTGAGGATGCTGTCCAGGTCACCCTCCTGGAGGGATTTAGGGTGTAGGGTTATATAGGGGTTATATAGGGATAATGGAAAAGAAAATGGAAACTACAATATTTGGGGTTTTGGGTTTTGGGCTTGGGGTTTAGAGTTTAGGGTTAAGGCTTTAGGGTCAACATTATGATGGAGTTTCTCGCAAGAGGGGGACCCTAGGGACCCTAGGGAGATTACAAGGATTATGAGGGTCTGGATCAAGGTTCAGGGTTTAGGGTTTAGGGTTTAGGGTTTAGGGTTTACAATTTAGGGTTTAGGGTTAATATGGCGTAAGCAGCGTCACCAGCCAATCTGCTTTGCAGAACGCCTCCACGTGTACTCACAGCCTCTGCCTGTGTGAACTGATGCTGGCAGACCGACTTGGCACACTTGTAATAAGGGTATTTTGGTAACCCCAACCCCCCAAAATTAAGACCCTATAACCATCATATGATAGTCATAGGGTCCTAATTTTGGGGGTTGGGGTTACCAAAATACCCTTGTTAACTTGGGTACAGGCTTGTGGAGTTTAGGCTTAGAGCCCCTAAACCCTAAACCCTAAACCCTTAAAGCATGGCCCTAACCCTAAACCCAAAGCCCAGGCTCGCCCTGGCAGGGTATTACTAGCGCCTGAACTGCAAGGACCTCTTATGTTTTCCGGCAACCCGGTTGAGAAGCTTTATGCGGTTTAGTGTTTAGGGGTTTAGGGTTTTAGGGTTTAGGTTAGAGGTTTGGGGTTTAGGGTTTAGGATACCCAATTTCACACACTGCTTCAGACACCCAAGCTCAAACCGCGGAATTCCAACTGCAACTGCAAGGGGCTTCTCACGCCATGTTTCAAGTCTCTTGAAAAACCTAAACTCGAACCCTATAAGAGTCAGATGGGAGTTCTTCAGAATACCTGTCCCCAAAGAGGCCGTAATGTAGGTTCCCTGCATGCTTAGGATCCAGGATCCCCTTTTAAGGAAGTGTATTCCCAATGGTCCCTTCGTTACAGGGACCTTTAGCACAACCCTCCTACGATATTCTAGGTCCTCATCTTAAAGGTTAGAGCTACCAAAATCCTCATATTAACCTCAGGAGCATGTATTAAAAGGACAAGACGAGGGTTGTTCAGGAAATGAAGGTACGGAAAGGAAAATGAAAACTAGTATTCCGAAGTTAAAGCCAGTGCAAACCACTATTTGGGGTGTAGCATGTAAGGAATACACAAGAAAATTTGAAATCCAAAAATCATAGGTGTATAAATAAGAACTACTACAGGTCTCCATTCCTCACTTCCTTGCTAACAAGCAGCAAACAAATCAGTATGAACATGTTCTTCTCAGGAAACAGGCGCACCTGTAAAGACAATGTCCCACAGGCCTCTTAAACCTAAACCCTAAACCAGTGCCCACTAAGCCGGTATGTTACATTTGCCTCTTCATCCTAAACAGGTAGCTTAAGGGCCACCAGCCCCGAAAAAGGGGGGACAAAAAGACCCGCGTGGGATTTGCCTTAAACCCTAGAACCTACACCCTAAACCCAACCCTAAACCCTAATCTAACAGTCACCAAAATATCTTGGCCGCCCAGCCCAATCGTCTTTTAGGCAACGCCACCCCGAGACGAAGAAACGCAGCGACATTTCCATCTGAGCGGACGACTTCTTCGGCTTATAGTCCCCCTTATGTAGATAGAATATGGCTTTGGGTATATTATAACAAGATCCCCATATAACCTATATTCTATCTACTTAAGGGGGACTGTAAGGTTTAGGCTTGTAAGGATCTGTGTAGGCTCTCAGCTTGCAAGGATTAGGGTTTGGGGTTTAGGGTCTAGGGTTTAGGGTTCAGGGTTCAGGGTTTAGGGGTTAGGGTTTGGTCTAAATCCTAAACTCTCTACCCAAAAAAGTCTGATAGTTAGGCTTATAAAGACCTTTCGAGCTTAGGGTTCTCAGGTCTCGACATAAGAGGCCTTTTCGGGCTTAGGGTCTCGGCTCATAAGGCATTGTTTGGCTTACGGCAAGCCGAGCTAAACCCTAAAACCTCAACCCTAAACCCTGAAACTCTAAACCTTATAGTAGGCTTGTAAGCAGTTTCTTCGGCGAAAGGACTTGTTCGGGCTTACGGTTCGCAGGGTCTTACTTGGTTCTTGGGGGTTAGGCTATGCGAAAGGCCCGGATCCTGAATCATGTTTTGTGACAGTCTTCAGGTAACGTGTAGTACTCTGCGCTTAAAAAGCTATCTCGGTTCGGGCTTGAGGGTTTAGGTTCTTGAAGGGCTATACTTACACTCAGAGCTTCGGGTAGAGCTGCAGAGGAAGTGCGATGAGCTCACTTTAGGGGTTAGGGGACCTCGTCAGTCTTAGTACGTATACCTATAGCTCATCCCATCCGTTTAGTGACCCAAGTCTCTCCATCAAAACAGCTACTCACAAAGTACCTCTGACCCTTCAAGTAGTCAATCCTAAACCCTAAACCCTAAACCCTGAGCCCCGAACCCTGCAGCCCAAACAGCGCAAATCCAACCCAAAACGCCCCCAAAACCTGAACCCCAGAAGCCTGAAAGCTACAACCCAGGCTGTGTGGTCTCATTAGTATCATTGTAGTAATAATCGTGCATAGTAGAAATGGTAGTAATCTTAATAGTAGTAGCAATAATAATGATAATAATAATATAATGATAATGGTCATAATGGTAATACTAATACTAGTAATAATAGCAATAATAATTACTTCTGGGAAGCTCCCATTGAACCCCCTGAACCCTAAACCCTAAACCCTAAACCCTACCCAGACTTCTGCGGCAGCAAATTCTGGGACTTCAGGCCGCGTAGATTCCCAAAAAGACGTACTCGAGCCTCACGAGGGCTGTTTGCAGTTAAGGTATAGGGTTTAGGGTTTAGGGAAGGTTCTCATCAAATACTAGGTAATCTCATTCTCCCATCGGGCGCTTTCGTATCCCCATGTAAAGCACTACTTCCGTGGTTTCATGCTTCTTGTTTTTCAGGGCTCCAGCTCAATTTGGCAGAGGTTCTAGCTGAGGGTCCGTAGACTAAGGGTTAGGGTTCAGGGTTGAGGGGTTGAAAGGGGTCTCTGGAACTATCATCTAACAGAACAGGTTCTCCTCTGATTACCTTATCGGTGCTTCCAGAGTTCCCTACAAGGCACCCGGCAGCAAAGCTACGGTAGAAGGCTGAAAAATCCCCAATGTTGTTCCACAGACACTCACACATTAGTCTGCAGCCAAAGGCCCTGTTTGAAGATCATAGGGTTCATTCGCCTCAACCATCCCTAGAAAAGGTTCAGTCCGAAACCCGGTAATATCGAAGGCCATAATTTGCCGATCTTTCCGGTCTGACTGCACCTAAACGGGTTGCAGCGCCTGGTTCCCCAAACTAACTTGAGGGTTTAGGAGTTAGGGGGTTTAGGGTTGTATTAGGGTTATAGGGCTATATAGGGATAACGGAAAACAAAATGGAAACTACTATTTAGGGTTTAGCGTGTTTAGGAGTTAAGGGGTTAAGGGTTTCAGGCCATACGAAGACCCGTCTCCTCTTTGGCTCTGTGGGGTTCCATGTTGACTTTGAGGACCCTGTCAAAATTGTAGATCCCCTTTCTC
Organism: Symbiodinium pilosum; assembly: GCA_905231905.1. Taxonomy (NCBI): domain Eukaryota; class Dinophyceae; order Suessiales; family Symbiodiniaceae; genus Symbiodinium; species Symbiodinium pilosum. The sequence goes on along the minus strand of CAJNIZ010001208.1, from coordinate 12,456 downwards.
ACTCTAGTCGATCGGCCGCCACTATGCCTGTGAAGAGAAAAAATGTCTGTGAGACTATGTAGGCTCATGGTTTGTGACTACTTATTGGGCTTCCATATCGAACAAAAGCTTAAAAATTGGTAATGTAAGACCCGTGATTCATAAACCCCCTCCTTTTAAGGGTTGTAATAATAGGATCCCTATCACACTCCTCATTAAGGAAGGGGATTCATTAATCACGGGTCTACATTAACCAAGAATGATTCCACAAAAACACTAGACGGGCGGGTTTCTGGGCGGACCTGGCTTGGTCAAACCCCCTTTAAGGTTTAGGTTTTAGGCCCTAAAACCAAACCCTAAACCCTAAACCCTAAACCCTAAACCCAAACCCTAAACCCTATAAGGAGCACATCTTTTTCAAGACCTTCGAATCATCTCCACAAAGACAACCCCGCAACCCCTCGGCTTCGAAGAAGGCCCCAAACCCTCATCCTAGCCTGTAGGCGTCAGCCGAAACTCTAAGCCTTAAACCGCGAATCTCCAAGCCATAAGCCTGAAGACACTGACCCCAAACCCTAACACCCTGAGGCCTTGAATGTTGAACAGCTTCAAGCCTGAAACTGCCTTGAATCATATACTTAGGTACTGATTGTTAGTAAAAAAATAAAGGAATATACTATATAAGGCTTAACTGGTAATTATATTCTCTTATTCCAAGCCGCCAGTAAGTAAAAGCCAAATAAACAAGTGCAATAAGTAGCTTTGTCTATTAAGTCTATTAAGACTGTCACTACCACGCTTCCTCTGGTATGTATTCTATGAATGGCATCCCTACAAGGATAGTCGCTGCACAACCCTGATACAGTCCTGACATTCCTCAAGTTGGTTTGTCCTTGAGATCTTCGGAAAACCTTTCCAGAGCGTGACACTTACCATCACATCACCCATTATTAAACCTTGTAACCCCCCCCCCCCCGGCATAACCTTGCAAACTCCACAGAAGAAGATTGTCAAACAAACCATGTGGTTGATTCTACTTCGTGAGCAGTACAACCCTGCTCTCTGCGAACACTACTGTGACAGCTTCTCATCGACTCCTCGCGAGAGTATACGCTCCTTTGGGTTACCCTCCCCACAACCAACATGGCGCCAACATGGAACCTGAAAAAAATGCCCTTTTGCAGGCTACTGCTAGAGGGGGACTTCATACTAGTTTGGGGGAGGATAAGTATGCAACCACCCACATGTCAGGCTTCAGGTCGTTTCCACACCCTGACGCTGTGGGCTTGGCAAGTCGAAGACCATCGTCTCTTGCCCGTTGGCCCTGCAAGGTTTGGGGTTGAGGGTGGGCCAGAAGGGCACTGCCATCGTGGCTTCGCAACATTGGTGGATTACTTTTGGAAACTGTAAATGCGTATTAGCACACTCAAAATCAAACATTGTAGAGGCGCTCTTGTGCAGCTGTCACACGTCCAAATGCGGATTTGGCCACTTGTTATAATCGCCTCCGCTAGTTGATAACCCCCCCCATATGGTACCATTGCATATGAAGGGGAATATTTGTTATTAGGGGGTGGGGTGGTTTATTCTCGGGGGGAGGTGGACAATTGAACAATCACGCGGACATGAGGGTGGGTGTCGGCTTTTGGTTTATAGCTTCACCAACGGGCTGCAATTGGGTTGCATTGAATCGGGGATACTACCTGGAGGATCTCTTGACTTAGTAAGTCTACTTAGTAGCTTGGTTTCTAGGGCTCATCATACGCGGTATTAGCGATAGTAGGCAGACTTACTAAGCCAAAAGAACATCCAAGTCAGGGAAACAGAAGATTAGCTAACTCCAGGGTCCCTCAGAAGGCTGTTGCTATGCTAAACCCTAAACCCTGAAGCCTAAACCTTGTTCGGATTCTTGCTCTCACAGTGGCTTTTGCTCCGGGCAAAAACCCGCAAGCTTTGAAGGGATGTGTGAGCTACAGTCTAAACTCCTAGGGGTTATATAGGGCAATTATAGGAGTTACTAAGGGGGTGAATATTAAGAGTTTAGACTATAGCTCACGCACAGGTAGGTCTTAAGCTCCCCCAAAACAGAAACCCTAAACCCCTAAACAATCATAGAACAAATTCTTCAAGGCATTCTCAGTGGAGCCCCCTCTTTGGGTTTCCAGCCTGTTTGGAGGTTCGGGGGTTAGGATTTATGGGCATTTATGGGGGATGTACCATTTTTGTTTGCTTCTGTTGGCCATTAGCCCAGGTGAGAAAACCCTTTACCCTAAACCCTCGACCCTAAACCCCAAACCCTAAACCCTGGACCCTGAAGCCTGAACCCTGGACCCCAAATCCTGAACCCCGCACCCTAAACCCTAACCCGCAAGGTAGGGAGTAGCAGTTTGCCCAGGCGTCTAAAACCTGCAAGCCCTGCCCTGCGCTTGGTTGAGGGCTTAGAGTTCACGGGGGTTTGGGGTTAGGGTTTAGGGGTTTAGGAGTTTAGGGTCTAGGGTTTAAGGGCTTAGAGTTTGGGGTTTCGGGTCTGAGGATTTCGGGTTTAGGGTTAAACCCTAAACCCTAAGTTCCAAACTCTGAACTCTCAACTCCAAACCAAGCTCCCCCATGGCTCGCGCCTGAAAGACTGTTCCAATCCGATGGCGAGGGCATTGGCCTTGCGCTCCCAGGACCCCAAAAAAATGCTCCCTGTTTAGAGCTCAGGGTACAGTAAGAATAGTAGGAATAGTACTAGGAATGATACTAATGATGAAGATTATAGGCATAATGGTAACAATAGAACATAATCATGCTAATCACAATGATAATTAATGAGGATCAATAATGCTATAGGCTTACGTAGGAATTAAGACTCAGACAAGAGGGTCTAGGTATTGTATGCGGGTAGGGTTCTTGCGCAGGTTCTAGATGCGGGCCTCTTTCAAGGGGCGCAATAATTGCCCCAAACACTACAAGCTAAACCCTTGATGGCAACATGCTGGAGTTTGGAAAAAACCAAGTAATGGGCCTGAACGTGTCAAGGGACCGGGAGTTTGAGGCACGGCAAAGCTTGTACCGAGCATCGGGTTTAGGGGCAGCTTGCTGTAAAACAAGTTCAGGATTTGGATCTAAATACCAAGGTTACTTCAAGCTTAACACTCAGTTATTGTGGTGTCTGGCGGATATGGAATTGTCAAAACTAAACCTGTGCAAACAAAATCTGGGTCGCAAGACGAACGCAAGATGCTAACATGCATCGACAAAAAATATTCGACCAAGACTCCTGAACTTACTAGGGATTAGTAGGGGATAAGGGAGTTATTCTTGCGGGGCTATTCAGGGATTATATTCCCTTGTTCCCTACTAGCCACCTGTAAGTAAAAGTCATAATGGGTATGTGATACATAATCGGGTTTCCGTATTATATAGTTCCCTTAAGTAGATAGAATATCGCTTTGGGGATATTATAATAAGATCCCCATATACACCATATTCTATCTACTTAGGGGCGACTATAGTATTAAAAAAAAGTTTCTTAGCAGCAGCCCAGTACAGGGACACAACATTCTTGCAATCCACAGAAGTGCCAAGCTTCCTGCGATTGACAAATGCAGTGGGTTTAGGGTTTAGGATACCTAAGCCCTAAACCCTTCACCCGAAACCCTGAACCCCAAACCCCAAACTACATAATGTTGGATCCCGATTAGTGTGGGGTTCCCTAATTGTGCGAAGCTTCGCCGAAATTATTCAGCACCCCCCAGTTTGTTTGGGGTCCCTTAAATTGTGCGAAGTTGCACGGCCAAATGAAATAATTCTGAGAATAAGTAGGTAAAATAAATCAACCTAATTTGCTTTGAAAAGCATGGTAGGTAGTAAGTAATTAGATTAGGGTCCTCACAGACTAGAACCCCTTGTCCAAAGCTTCCAGAACCTCAAACCTCCGGACTTTCAGGACCTCAAAACTCCGGATTTGAAGGTTCCAGGCCAGGTCCAAAACTATCGATTTCTTATGAGTCCGCCCATCCAAAGATGCCTACCAATCATTTTTCCTAAGGGGGTAGTCCAGCAGCTGGCCGGATCCTCAATAATACGAATGTTNNGGGGTCCTCAATTATCCGTCAAATCTGCGACCGCCTAAAATAGCAGAAGCCCAAAACCATTGAGTTTTGAAGGCTCAGCATTTAAACGCCCGCCAGACTATCAAGATCTGAAAGCCTAGGGTCCGAGCCGATCCTGATCCATCCTATCCTATTGAATTTAATTCAAGCCTAGGATCCGAGCCGATCCTGATCCATCCTATTGAATTCAATTCAAGCCTAGGATCCGAGCCGATCCTGATCCATCCTATTGAATTTAATTGAAACTTAGGATCCGAGCCGATCCTGATCCATCCTATTGAATTTTAACTAAAACCTAGGATCCAGATTCGTTTGGGGGGTGGCCCCCGCCCTTACACTAAACAGGGACCCGTTTTTGTTTGGAGGTGGTCCACCTACACTAATCAGGACCCCACACTAAACGCCAACTCGTAAACCCTTAACCATAATTGAAAGGGTGAAGTTTGTCGATGTACGGCTTCGGCGCGGCGGAGGGCTTATTTGGGGTTGAGGATTTGGAGATTCCCAAAATCAGGGGCCCCAAATATAGACCCCAAAAATACGACAGTCCTTGTTGTAGGGAACTCCCAAAAAGTACCCCCAATTTTGGGAAACCTCCATTTGGAGATTCAGGCTTCAGCAAATCTGCCGTTGCCCTCCCATTCACGTTTGCCGCGACCCAGGTGTAGTCATGCTCGGAGACGATACCTCTGTGCATGCCTGCTTGGCTTCTAAAGTAACGTTCAATCCTTACACACTACATCCAAAAGTTAAACCCTACCCTAAACTCCTAAACCCTAAGCCCTAGACTCCTAAACCCGAAATTTCCATCTGCCCTGTAAGCCCTCCCAAAAGTACTCTTGCCAGTTCATTGGGGGCTAACTCTAAACGACAAAACATGAAACATTCTGAGCACATCCCCCTAGTTCTCAAGCCCCAGGGTTCAGGGTTTACTGCTATTACTCAAGGTTTGGGGGTTGTCATTTTGGGTTTGAACTGAAAGGAAATTTGGGTACCCCAATACTTGAGGGTTTAGGTTTTAGGGTTTACGTAAGGTTTAAGGCCCGCCCCCAACTTTAAGGACCTATAGGCCCACTTATCCCTACAAACCCGTTTCCATGTCATGTTCTTAGGGTTTAGGGTTTAGGTCCATCTGATTTTCCTAGCCCCTTTTGGAACACTAAGCCCTAAACCCCAAACCCTGACCCCTGAAGGCTCGTCCAAGACGAGGCTCCACAATGACCACGCCCAACGCCAGCTCAAAGAATTGGGACTGTAGAAGCCGCGACACCTTCCGCAAGGATGTTTTTTGTTGCGGCCCCTTTTTTCGTCTCGCAAGGTTTAGGGTTTATATTAGGGGTCCTCTTGTATTCCTATTATACCACTATTACAGGGTGGGAAGTCCTCCTAAGCTTTAGGCCTTATGGCTCGTTGAGCTAACTTCAGCGTCCCTCAGAATTGGTAGTAGCCCCGACACCTTCCGAAAGGTTCACCTGTGGCGAACTCACTTCTACATGGTCACAATATGGCCATGATGGGGTTCTTAAGGGTAACAAGTATACTAGCGAATTCCAGAGTCCATCAAAATAGGTAGACGTCGCAACACTTTCCAAAAGGTCTATTGAAGGCATATGAAATACGCAAAGTGACGCAAAGTTTGTAATATGATAGCCTCAAAAAGTCCCACACCACCCCCCCTTAGGGATCTGGTAGGCAAATGTTAAGCCCTCCGGACGGCCTTGATACGAGCACTGGTCATGCAAACACTCTGGCTATCGTCCAGGTACAGCTGCTCGGTGCTTCCCCTTGGGAGCGTTCAGGTATTGCGCGGTTTCGGGCTGAGGTTTTTCTGATGTGTTCTTCATTCTAGTTATCATACTTACTGACCATGATATTGTGAAGCGTAGAAGAGTTTCAGGTTCATGTGTTTGAACTAGGATGGTGGGGTAAGGGCTTCCGGACTTGAAACTGATTTTTGAATGTTGACACCTTCTGGCTTAAGGTCTGGGATCCTATCATCAAGGACTCGCCATTATGGTTTCGCAATCACTCTACTTGGGAGGGAGTGCATAGCAACAGGGACTGAAAGTGTGAAGGTGGTCCATAACAGCGAGAAAGGCTACATGTGCTTGCGGTGTAAGCTACAACGGGCCCCAACCACCCTCAAAAACAGATCTACCTTGCTGCTCCGGTTTTGCTCTGACTTGGGCCTGTTGATGGTTTCCAGCCGCAGCTGGCAAGACGCCTCACCGTCTTTTGCAGCTTTGCAGACACTTTAGTCAGAGAGAATTGCGTCTCTTGTATACGCAGAATATAGGGTTTGCGGCTTGGGCAGTTTAGGGTTTAGGGTAGTTGTCCCTATACCCTGCACTTGAACGGTCCCTCGAATCTACAAGAACAATGGAACAATTCGTGATTGGTCCGCCCTGAAGAATCGAAACCCTAATGAAAGGGATCAATATACAATAGTAACAGCAATTGAAGGGCGTCAGGAAATCCTATACCACACGGTTTAGGGCTTAGGGGCTTCGTGTAATCCTGATCGATAATTATACATTGAATTTGGGTGTAAGTCTTCCTTCCTTTGGAATACTTCAAGACGCTTGAGTAGTTCTGAATGCTGCATGGGTTCCCTGCGCCCAACCCCTACCATTCCCAAGGCTGACATAAGGTTTAGGGTTTAGGGTTTGAAGCTTGAAAGGAGCGCTACCAAAGTTCCGAAATCCCAAAACTTGAACCCTTTTAATTTTCAACCCTGAACGCTGGACCCTAAACACTGAACCGTTATATACGTCCTTTGAAAAGGGGATCTTATGCCAGTTCTGGAGGAGGGCAAGTCCTGAACCTACTTTGACCCCTAAAATCTCAACAGTCAGCCCAAGCCTGACAACTAGCTCGGTTTAGAGTTTATTCGGGGTTTGGGGTTTAAGGTTTAGGGGTTTGGGGTTTCAACATTAAAGGTTTAGGGTTTAAAAAGGGTCTTGCGGCTGATACTAAACCTGCCCCAGCATCCAGGAGAATCAAATGGAAAAGACAAGGGGAAATGAGAAATGGGAACTGCTTATAGGGTTGGTACTAAACATCCTGCAAGCAACTTGTGCCTGGGAAGCTATGGTGGAAACTATGGTATCAGGCTTCCGTGCAACTAGGTGCGCTGCAGCACTCATTTACAAGTTGCTCGGCAAAAGAGGGCCTTAATCACCCAAAAACTTTACTGTTACAAGTTGCAAATGCCGCCTGAACAGTTTCTTAGGATAGAATGGCGCAAATGCAAAAGAAAGTGTTGACAGAGTTTACTTACACGAAAAACAAGTTGTTGCTGGAGTCACTGGGCGAGATACCTGACGAAAGTGACTCAAAGTCCTGCTGGATGAAAAGCGGTTGGCCCGTTCAAGAGCAGCAGCCATATCGTATCATAGGTAGGCCCATCAAAGTGCAGCTACCCAAAAGAGCTTGCTGATGGTCAGCCCATGTAGGTGCAGTGACCAAAGTTGCTGACTCAAACTCGCGAGCGCAGGATAGCGGAGTTGGGTGTACTAAAATGTCTCGCCAAGAGTTGCGGGTCCACCATGGTGCCAGCAGATTCAATTCACCCAAGGATTTTAGGTATCAACACCCTAAACCCTAAACACAGAGGGATGCCTGAAGTCCTCGGCATTACAATGTCGTAAGGTGGAAGCGAAGCCTCCATAACTACTAAAAATCCGAATGAGGTCTGTAGTATTTTGGGGGGTTATAATTCTCAATATTGGGGGTTATATTGGGGCTATATTGGGGTTTAGGGTTTAGGGTTTAGGGTTTTGAAGCACCCTATTTCATAGTTGTACAAAGCATCTAGCACAATAATGTTGGTAATTTAGGTTTCTACACTATCTGTGGGCCTAAACCCTAAACCCTAATCCCCATACCCTAAACCCTAAACACCAACCGCAAACACCTAATCCCAGCCCCGAACCCAGAACCCTAATCCCGAAACCCTAAACCCCAAGTCCGAAACTGACAAAAGGGGTTTGGCAAACCCAACCCCCAAAAAATAGGACCCTATGACTATCATATGATGGCTATAGGGTCCTTGTTTTGGGGGATGGGGTTACGAAAGCCCACCTTATCTTACCTTTGGTTAGCTAGGAATGAAGGCATGGAAAAGAAAGTGGAAACTACTATAATGGGCTATATAGGGACTACTATACCGGATCCATTCCATGTTCATTCCTAGCTAACCAAAGGCCTGATATTCCAAACTCTTGCGCTTCTGCCGAAACTTGGACTTGCAAAAGGCGAGCCTTCCTACCTAAACCCTAAACCCTAAACCCTAAACCCTAACCTTAAAGTTGGCCAGTGGCCTCCGAGGCCTGGGCTGCCTGGTTTAGGGTTTAGGGTTGGGACTTAGGGTTTAGGGTTTAGGGCTTTGGGACCTCAAGGGTTTAGGGTCTAGAACATTGAGGACTTATGGTTTGGGTTTAGGGTTTAGGGTTGGGACTTAAGGTTTAGGGCTTTGGGACCTCTGCGGTTTAGGGTCTAGGTTCTCGGTTCTAGGGCCCGGATAACAATCCCTACAACTCATCCCCAATTTTCCTGCTAAGGACTCTCGACCCTAAAGCATAGGCCCTAGACCTAATGCACATAGTCGCTTCCGTTTTCTTTTCCATTCCCTACTAACCACCCAATCCGCTAGGACCCGCCCACAATCCAAGACCCTCGACCCTAATTAACACAGTGGTGTCCATGTTCTTTCCTATTCCCACCCTAAACCTCAAGCCCTGAACCCTAATTGATAAAGGTTCTTTCCCTAAACCCCCGAGCCGTAAACCCTAGCTGGGTAGTTCTCAAAATTATGGCCCCTTTTTGGATCCCCATTATAATACGGTACCTCATATTTAGGCACCCAAAAAGGGACCATAATTTTGACAACCACCCAGATAGTAGTCTCCATGGTCTTTTCCATTCCCTACTGGAGGAAACCCTAAACCCTAAACCCTAAACCCAAAAGGGAAACTCTGTAGGTGGCCAGCCCCATGGGTCGTTGAAAGGCCCATCGCTTTCCCGCCTCCAGCGTTTCTTTTGTGGAGGTTAGGCTCTGCGCTTACCAGGTTTTAGGTTTGGGGTTTAGGCTGTTTTTTGTTTTATGGGGTTTAGGGTGTAGGGCTTAAGGTTTAGGGTGTAGGGTTTAGGGTTTAAGGTTTAGGGTTTAGGGTGTAGGGTTCAAGGTTTAGAGTGTAGGGTCTAGGGTTTAGGGTTCAAGTTTTAGAGCCTCCTACGAACAAGTATCGATTAAAACTATAGAAGGCGGTGGTTGACTTGCAGTGGGTGAGTGGAGACGGTCCAGTGTTTAGTGGACCAGAAATTGGCCGGGCAATTCTACAACTTAGCTTCCTCTCGCAAGTGGGTCCCCCCCAAAACCCTAAACCCTAGACCCTAAATCCTGGCAGCTAGCCAGAAACCCTAAACCCTACACCCACTCACCGTTTCTAGAGTCTTTCAAAGTGAGCTCCTATTATCTCCTAGAGTTGTTAAGGGGTGGTTTAGGGTTGAGGGTTGGGGGTTTGTGGGTGGAGAAAGTTTTAGGTTCGCGTGAAGCCCATCAGGGCTTTCACAAGGCGCATTTTTGGGGTTCCATGCTAGTTTGATGGAGTGCAGATCTTTCTTGCCCATGCCAGCCTTGCTCTTAAGCTTGTGCAACGCGGCTTGGCCATATGACCCTCCAACCCTAAACCCTATGCCCTAAGCCCTGAACCCTGAACACGAAGCCCTGAACCCTGAACCCCAAACCCTACACCCTATACGACTAAGTCCCCCTAAGACACTCCAAGTACGTCTGCGGCTGGACCTCGTTGTGGCAGTCGTGGGCTTCCTTTGCAGCGAAAAGCCACTGTTCCTGCTCGAAACCAGTCTTTATGGTTTAGGGTTTTATGGCTTCGGTTTTTTCGGGCTTAGAGTATTAGGGTTTAGGGTTTAGGGGCCTCAAGGCGCAAGACTTGACATCTTTTGTTGTCCTTTACCCCCAAACGTTCTGACTGTTCTAGTGGGCAACCAGAGCTTCCCCGAGCCCTTGAAGTCAAGTTCTAAAACGGTAAGACCACCAAGGACATTGGGGTTTAGGGCTTGAGGGATGGGATGACATCCACGACAACCACTACACTACAATCGCCGCAACCGTCGCAACCACGCAACCATTCCAACCACTATAACCATTGTAACCACTACAATCCCTACCGTCATTACAGCCCCGACGACCAATACAATCTCTACAGCCGTTACATCCACTACTGCCGCAACAGGAACCAGACCAACCACCCATGCCCCTACCAGAACGACAACGGCGCCAGTGACGACAAGGACGAAAGTCTGCTGTCATGGTTGTTACAACATTTCTGTGAATACAGCCCCTGTAAAGTAGATAGAATATGTGGTATATAGGGATCTTATTATAATATACCCAAAGATATATTCTATCTGCTTAAGGGGGACTATAGATTTATAAGTAATGGCCTTTTTAAAATGGCGGGAGAGATTGTCTTCACGATTCCCACGGAGACCTATGACTTTATAAGACCCGTTTGACCTTAAGCCTTAAAGTCGATTGCAGCCAGCCCAAACAATAACCGAAAAAGGAATCCCAACCGGCTGGCTTGCCTGTGTTTCCTCCCATCTCTTCTTTTCCTCCTCTACCTGACATGGCTTTGCACTGAATGTGCAGAGCTTGGGATTTCAGAGTTCAAAGTTCAGGATCAAGGCGCTACAGTTGAGCAGAGTTGTTCCTGGAACCTGTTAACGACCCAATGAATGGCGTATGTCCCCTTTACGTAGATGTGGGTTGAAGGAGCATATATTCTGAACTTGCATGTTTTCTTCAAGGTCTAGGTGCGGTGTAGGAACTAAGTTTGGAGTTGCAATTTGCCGGCTAGTTGGCTTGCCCGAGAACGAAAGCATGGGAGGCGTTCTCTCGGGGTCTGTCCACTGTCAAATGCCGGGCGCAGCCGGTTGAGGTACGGCTTAGGGCTTCGAGTTCGAGATTCCGCTGCTTGAAACCATGCAACCCTGCAAGAAGAACCGCTGAACCCTTTCATGGCGCGATGTTGGTGGGCTGCCAGGAAAACAACCCCTTCTTACAACCATTCTTCACCCCCTCAGTCACTGCATCTGGACACCTTGACATGCAAGCCCAGCCCTTTCATGCTTCAATTCCAAATCCCCCAGAGGCAGGGTCAAAGCAAAAAATGTGCAAAGAGCGTACCACTGGGGACCCCATAGGTATGCGCATTTATATGTGTATATGCTTATATGTGGCCACCGCCCCAAGACCCAGTTTTGTGTGGCTTGAGTTTACATGGTCTCGTGCTTCAAGATCTTTTCTTGATAGGACAAGCTAAAGACACTGCAAATACTAGTGTGGGTGATGCGTCCCCAGATTATACACAAAAGAAGATTCTGAATAACTTGTACAATTTCTACTAGGATAAAATAAAACTGGCTTCTGGTTTTGGAAATCCTTTCTCTCTATTTGACACTGAGCAGGAAAACCACAGAGAGGCCATCGATTTTCATATTCAGTCGTGCAGAAATGTAGGTGTGGGCGCATGTCTAACTAAAATCTACAATTCAGTTCCTTGTGAAAGTAAATTAAAGGAATACGAACATCCTGGATTCTTGGATTTGCGGATTTCGGTAGGACTTTGGTCGATATATGCTCCTTTTAGAAGTTAACTTGCCATAGAAATCTTGGGTTCCTGGATATCCGATGCTTGTTGGGGTTTTGGTCTATATGAACTTCTTTTAAAATGGAATCAACAAAGGTACAAAAATCCTGGAATCCTGGATTTCCAGTTGTTGGCTAGGCGATTGGTGTGGATGACGCCCTTTTGAAACTGAATTGATACGGAAATTCTGTGTTCCTGGATAACTCAAAACCAGAAAACACCTGACCTAAACATGTTGGTTTTGGTTGGTTTTCCCTAAATTTTTAGGTTTCGGACAGAAAGCACAAAAATCTTATGTTTTTCGTCCACAAGCCAAGATGTTACGCGTGCTTGTCATCCAAAACCTAGAATGTTCACTTTTTGGTTTTTCACACACAAACAAAAAAACATGTTTGCGATGTTAAAAACAACCAAAGAGGATAACCCTCAACCCAAAAGAACAAAACTTATAGGCCATCGCCACTAGTCCATTTTGTTGCTGGACACGGGGAATCCGGGAAACCCCGCGATTTTGCCATTTTCCAATTGATCTTCACACGGAATTTATGTAGACCAGATTCCAACAAAAAAAATCCAAGAATCAAGGACCTGAGAATTTCTCTAATCAAACTGTATGAAAGAATTCATACAAACCAGATTTCTATCCAAAGCTGGCAACCCAGGAATACGAGATTTCTGTATCCCGTCAGTTAAGGGGGGTACTT
>CAJNIZ010001207.1:0-22850 GCA_905231905.1 Symbiodinium pilosum | reverse complement strand
GTTTAGGGTTTAAGGTTGGGTACTGGGTACTGCCCCCCCCAGTAACAGTCTATGTTAGGGGTCCTATTAAGGGCTATATATAACCATATTATACTTATTATCCAACTGTTAGTCAGGGGGGGCAGTACCCAACCTAGACCCCTCAACTCAAAAACTTCAGCTGCTCCGCAATCGAGAAGGTCATGGGAGCCGGTTGGCTGGAGGAATTTGGCTTCTGCTGCTCCGGAGGTACTCGATAAGGGGGCCTTTCTGGCACCCTGGCCTCGAGAATTCTGAGCTTCTCGGCCATGCTGTCGCACTTGTCATTCACATCCGCGAGGTGACGTTGCATCTCTGTGAACAGGACCTGCCTGTTGTCGATCAGCATCTGTTTGCAGTCATGCCAGAGTGTGGTCGCTTCCACTATGGACGTCTTGGACTCCTGGGTCTGTTGGTTGACTTGGTCCAGTAGGCCAGCAATCCGCTCGACAATCTTCCCGGAGGAATACCCATCTTTTTCAAAAGCTCATCAATGATTTCTGGGCTGAGGAAACTTCGCCAAGTCCAGGTGATCTGTTTGCACCTGGCACAGAGGAGATTCTAGGATTTGAATTCCCCAGCGTCGGTTGTACATGTTCAGGAATCCCTAAACCCTAAACCCTAAGCCCTAAACTCTAAACCTCCAACTATCCGGGAGCTACTCTCAGGGTCGCAGCTTTGCTTGTTGGACCCTGAACTTCAACCCTAAACCCTAACTTAAACACTAAGCCTGAACATTAAGCCTATAAACACTAGCCCTAAACCTTACGTAACCCATAACCCCAACCCTAAACACTGACCCAAAACCCTAAACCTCATCCCTAAACCCTAAACCTTATCCCTAAACCCTAAACCTTATCCCTAAACCCGAAACCGATGTGCAGGCCAAGCTGCGTGTGCGCGTCGTGGACCAAATCACGCAGAAGTTCGGTGTTGCCGAAGTTGGTGTCGACGGTGGTGATGTCCTTATTAGGATGGGGGGTAGTAGGGAACAAGGAAAGGTTAAGGGTTTAGGGCTTAAGATCCCTACATTTTAGGTTTTACTATATAGGGGACTGTGAAGATAAGTTTCCGGGAATTCCAAACAAGATATACCAGTATGTATGTGCATGAATGACACAGGAGCTGTAGTGAGCGTGGAGGCATTGCAAAAACATCATGCGCATGAGATGGAACATGTCAAGATGAAAGGATGTTTTACTGCTGTCCTTTGCAGGTGGAATACTAAAGGGATGAGGTAACCCCAAAGCCTACACCCCGAATCCTAAAGACCTGAACAGGATTTAGGGCTTTGCGACTAGGATTAGGGTTTTAGGAATTGGGGTAGGGTAGGCTACACTCATTGTTCTGTGGAAACCTTACTATTTACAATGCATCGGCATGATAGTACCTCAACTTAAGTTCCCTAACATGGTACCTATGTAGGGCTTTGCGCTCGCAGAGTCGTACCAGTTGAATAGCTCGGTACTTGGGACTATTTTGCATGTCTCTTGCCACTTTGCCACGCCAGTGTAGTACATCTCTCAATATCATTGGACTGCTTAAAACCTAAATCCTAAACCCTGGCTATAGAGCAGGTCCCTATGGCTGTGAATCAAAACCCCCTTTTGTCGAGCGCCCCCCCTCACCCCATCCTGAGGTTTAGAGTTTAGGCCCCCCCCCAGCCACACCCCCGATCCCCTGTCAAGCGTGTCGCAAGCCAGGAGATTATTTTACAAACCGAATTATGGTCGCGGAATAGCCACCAAAGCCTCTTACAAGCCCCGTGCTTTTGATTCAGCGCCATATGTTGGTTTCCCCCGCTTTTGGAACAGCAATTTACGCAACCCCTCAGCAGTTCCAAGGTGAAAAGCCAGGACCCTGAACCGAAACTCTCACAAATTCCTCAAACGCTGCGCCTGCATAATCCCAAAATGGGATCCCCCACAATCTTCTCACGATCCTTACACATGGTTGGGGTTCCTTGGCCCGCCTATTACTGGGAAACCCTAATCATCTAATCCCTCAATCCCAAACCCTAAGTCCCAAACGCTATACCCATGCATCCTAAACCCTGAATCCTCAACCGCCAACCCCTAAATCCCAAACCTTCAACCCTTGCCATCCGAGGCAGAAACTGTCGTGCACTTCCCGTGGTAGTCCCCAGCGCCTAGAGCCGTGGACGAAGGACAGATCAAACTCAGTTGGGGGGTGTGGGGCTTAGGCTTCAGGCTCAGGGTCCCCCCAAAAAAGGGCAATGAAATACAAGTCCAGAACCAGAAAGTGAGATAAGGCAAATTGAAATGATGTTCTGTAACCATCATTCAGGCTGAGGTTGGTTGCGGTCTTTTGAATTGGCAAGCAGGAATGTCTTCTTAGAGAGGGACTCGGGCAGTGAATGGTGATTTTGAGAAGAGTATAGGCGTCGGTACTACTAAGGATTATGTAGTCAATCCCTTCAGGTTTCGGGTTCAGTTTAGGGTTTGGGAGCCTCTCAGATGGGATCAGTTGGGGCACGTCCCTGTGGTCCAACAGCCAGTGCGGCTGCAACGTTTCCGCCAGGTTTTGTTGACTGGTTTAAGTGTTTAGGGGATACACCGCATCGAGACCCATAACAAGGATTAGAGGCTTGGGGGGAGCACGTGTCCAACGATCAGGGATCCCATAACAAGGATTAGAAGTTTCGGGGGAGGGGCACGTGAGTGATTGTTTGTAGCTTCGTGTTGAAGGTTCTGGGTCTGGGCCAATTTAGGTCTAGGGACTAGGGTGTTGGGACTTACTCGCGAATGAGCTTTGCCCAAATAGGAAGTACTCTCGCGGTCTGTATTTTCACGGGGAGGTTTGCTCAAAGCTCTAAGGCCCCTAATTAAACCCTCAACCCTCAGGGGTTTAGAGGGTAGGTTGAGGGGATTAGACTTAAGGGTTCCATAAGCTTCTATAGATCCGAATTCACTATACTCCTTCGCAGGGGGACCGCTCAGAAGGGACCCCTAATTTCTGTAAATCAAGCCCAGAACCTCTACATATGTTGCCCCCGGTTATGCATGGGTACCCGAGTTTATGTCAAGTTTTCCAGCTTACTCAGGATACCCCAACTTGTTTTAGGGGTTCCCGGTTTGAAGTCACGCTTTGGGAGCCAAATGCGCAATTTTGGAATTACAAAGCTACATACTGAGCTTGTTTCAATTTAGAAGAGAAATAGTTTGAAGTTCTTAAGGCTCGAGAGCTTCTAGTGCTACTAATACTAGTAGTACTTGAGCCACCAGATTAACTCCCCCCAACAAAAATGTAGGAGTCTCACTTGAAGAAGGTCAACCCTAATTGTTTGGGGGGGCATATACTGCAGCGAGTGCCGCATGACACCATATGCTTTGCCAGCACCTATACCCTCCTCCAACCTAAGATGGAAGCACATGGTCCCACAAGGAGTACAGGGCATTCAAGAAGGGGTTCATAATGCCTGCCATGTTTGGACAAGAAAACCTTCTACACCTAAACCTTGAACCCTGACATCTCAACCTTGAACCTCAAACCCCCCTGGACCCTAACCTCAACCCTGACCTCAGACCCTAAGTAAGGTTTAGGGTTTAGAGTTTTGAGTTTCGAGTTGAGGGTTTAGGGTTTCTCACTCCTAAACCTATAAACAAGCCACTTGAGACAGGCTGCTGTTCAGGAAAATCGGCGACAAGGCCAAGGTAGTGATCCCGAGATCTCGGAGATAGCCTTCAATGGTTTGGGGTTTAGGGAACATGGGTGTAGGATGGTGTAGGCATATCTAGGGATTGTATTTGGATATAGAAGGCGGATTGGACATGAAAACGGAAGCTATTTCATTTATTACGGGTTACAACTAAGGGCATTGTAATGTTGGTAAAGTCTTACAACCTCTCTGCAGAAAAAAGTCCAAGGAGAGAACCGCCATAAAATTGAGGAAGCTGAAGCTAATAGCGACTTGCAAAAACACCAAACTCCTATTTCTAAGCCCACTCTCTAAGCTAAGCTCCAGAACCCTGAGCCCTAAACCCTGAGCCCCAAACTGTAATAAGCCCTGAACCCTAACCCTAAAACCTAAAACTCCGAACCCCAAGCCCTAAAGCCCTGAACCCTAAAACCCTGAACCCTTAAACCCTAAACACTACTAAAGCTCTGAACCTTAAGCCCTAGAACCCTAGAACCCCAAAGCCCTGAACCCTAAAACCCTAGAACCCTAAACTCTAAAACTCTGAACCCTAAGCCCGAAAACCCTAAGGCCCCGAAGCCAAAACCCTTAAAAAGAGACAACCCAAATATGGGTCTTTGTTTTTAACCACCATGGTTTCAGGTTTTGAGGATTTAGGGCTTGAGGGTTCAGGGTTTAGGTACTTATGGCTTTAGGATTTAGAGCCTAAGGGTTCAGGGTTTAGGGGTTTAAGGTTTTCAATTTTGCGGGTTTCAGGGTTTAGGGTTTTGGTGGTTTTAGGATTTAGGATTTTAAGGTTTTAGGGTTTGGGCTTTGGGGGCTTCAGGGACCCTAAAGCCTATATAAACCCTAAACCTTATGTGGCTCTAGGGTTGACGTCATGGCTGGCCCTCATAGCTGGGTAGAAGATATTGCCGCCCAAGCGATATTGCCGCCCAAGCCTGTGGGGGCCTAAAGGGTTTAAGGCTGGACCTGAGCCCCGGAGTATGTAGGATGAGTTAGGAGGACCCCCAACCCAGTGATAGTGGTATAATAGGAATATAAGAGACCCTAATATAATCCCTATTATCCACAATAGTCACTATTACTGGGTGGGGGGTCCACCTATAGTTTAGGTAAGGTTCAGGGTGTTTACGGTTTGAGATTTAGGGTTTATGAGATTTAGGGTTTAAGGTTTCGGGTTCAGGGTTTTACGGGTGCAGGGTTTTAGGGTTTAGGGCTTCAGGGTTTGAGGGTTAGGGTTCAGGGTTTAGGATTTAGGGTTCAGGGTATAGGTCTATAAAGGGATAATGTTTCTTACCTCGGGTTAGCAGGGAATGAAGAATTTCGAGATTATAAAGTACATTATTGGGGATTATACCGGGGCTCCTATCCTAAACCCTAAGCCCTACATGTAAGGATTCCTTGATTCAAGCCGGAGGCAAGCTTCAGTAAGGGTTTGAGGATTGAGGGGGTTTAGGATTGAGGGTTTTTCCAGAGTTTTGGGATCTAGGATGGGTTCACGGGTTAGTTAGGGCTCGAGCATCGGCAGAAATTATATGAGCTGTAGTCTAAACTCCTAGTATCCCCCTCAATAAGCCTCATAATACTCCCCTGTATAATCCCCTATATAACCCCCCTTTGAGGTGTTTAGACTGTAGTTAATATAGGATTCAGGTCCTGAGTGTTGGGCTGTTCTCTTGCGGAGTTTTGTGCTTTGCTTCTGGGCCCTAGCAATTACAATTTCCATATATTCTGAGCTTAAGGGATTAAGGTTTAGGATTGCGAGTTTAGGGTCACGGCTTCAGATTGGGTGTTTAGGGTTTGGGGTTGAGGGACCTTTTACAGTTTCCTTTTATTTTAAGCTTGAGGGTGCAGGGTGTAGAATTGAAAGTTGAGGTTTTAGGATTGAAGGCTTAGGGTTTGGGGTTGAGGGCTTGGGGTTCAGGGGTCAGAAGCCCAAAAGCTTAACCGGGATACAGGGGTCTAGGGTTTCTCGGCTTTCAGATTTTACACGGAGGGCCGGCAGATAGGGCCGGCTTAGTAGTGAGTGTAGCTGGCGTTCTTGCAACTTCCTGGTTGTGAGTTGTGAGTAGGGAATCGAAAGCAAATGGACAAGAACTCTAAACATTACGTAGGAAGTGAGAGCTTCTGGGGATAATGTAGACCCAGGATTAGTAAACCCCCTCCTTTTAAGGGCCTAGATATTGGGATCCCTATTATAAGCCCTATTAAGGGGAGGGGGCTTATTAACAAGGGGTCTACATTATGATATGCCTATGATTATATGGATGCGTACCGAAGTATACATATGCACACGGAGGGTTCAGGGTTTACTTGCTTGTTTACGTAGGGCCAAGTAGCCGATGAAGAGATGGACAAGAAGACGGAAAGTACAGTATAGTTGCAGGTTATGTAAGGGCTACTATACGAATCAATTCCTCCATTCCCCACTAACAACCAGTGAGGTCACTGGGGTGTACATTTGCCTGTGCAGCCCTCCAAAACCTCTCAACACTCCCCGAGACCAATATGGAACTGTCAAAGACGGTCCTGCCACAATTACAGTCCTTCGAAAAAGGTTTACACGGCGCCATGAGGGGTTCATCGGGTTCCATGTTAGCTAGGATAGTTTTGTAGGTATTATGTATCGCTTCCCACATTCCCGCGCGGAATGGCTTTTAGTGTGGGCAGGCGGAACCGGGAGTTTCAAGCCTTTAAAATCCCCGCAACCTTGGCCACTAACAGCGAACAAGCAAACTTACAGCCTAGAATCGCTCTCCTCCCAAAACCGCCGAAACCCCGAAGTGCAAACCCTACTTCTGCACTGCCATCAATCTCTTCGCCCCAAAGCTTGAATAGGGTTTAGGGTTTAGGCTTTAGGGTTTCAGGAACTTGCTGGATCTGAGTAGGGATCTCTGTAGTAGCCCGTAAGAAGCACCCAACAAGATAGGACTGTCCATTTGCTTCTCCATTCCTTGAGTCCCTCCCAGCAAGTAAAGCCAAACAACTTGACATCCGAATTATCCCATCTTAATTCCGCACTCTGCTCTAGACTGGCTAACCCCAAACCCCAATTCGGAAGCACTTATCACTTCTAGAACTCCCAATCCTGAGCCCCAACCTCTCTAGCTCCTCGCCCCCAGCCCCTAAACGCCTGCAACCAAAACCCTATAAACCCTAAACCCTTAACCGTAAAACCCGAAACATCTAAACCCTAACCTGTAAAACCCTAAGCCCCCCATAACTTAACAACAGAGAGCCTCCCAGGACGGAGGCAGAGCGCTTTGGCCGTCGTCTGGGTCTGGCCCGCAGGATATGGCTTCAGGTTAGGTCCCATCTAGTGGTTAAGGCTTTATGGTTCAGGGTTATTGGGATATATGGGGTAATCGTGTTGCCAATATAGAGTTTAGCTTTTAGGAAGATATATCCCCAATAGTGGAGAATCAAATGAAAATTGAAATGCAGACTGGGTTTATGTAACGGTTCGTAGTGATTAGGATTTCCCAAAATCAGGGGTATCTCCATAGTATCGAATCTTGAAAATATTGAGGTCTATATTCGAGTCCCCTTGTTTATGGAAAATCTCGGACAATGCGCCAATGCCAGAAGCCTCAGAGTCCGTGATCCGCCTCCACCCAGTACATCCGCAAGGCCATATTCTTCGGCATATGGAGCTTTTTTTCTTCCCAGAAAATTTTGCGGAAAATCGTGCCGATGGCCTCGACTCAACTGGCGCCACCGCGGAGACGGAGAGGGCGAGCTGCCTGAGAGGAGTGATGATGATGATGATGATGATGATGCCGTGCCCCTTCGCCCAGATGAGGTGATTGTGTTCGGGATACGCCAGCTCATTATGGTTTAGTTAGCGCTTAGGTTTAGTGATGGGGATTTACGGGCTTAGAGTTCATTGTTTGGGCCCACAATCCTAAACCCTAAACCTGGGTGCGAACGCCTAAGCCCTACAGCCCTACACCCTGAACTCCATACAGTCCTATGTTTTAAGCCACAAACCTCAAACTCTCACTCTATACAGTGTTAAATCAAAGGACGCCGCAAGGCCTCTCCCTGAACTCCTTACAACAGGCCTTCCCTTGAGAGATCCGAGTTCTTGTAATCATGGTACACACCCTGAGGTTCTTTGAGAAAAGCCCCTAAACAATGTAAAGCCTAAGCCCTAAACCCTAAACCCCTAGGGTCTTTTGTAGAATTTTGCTCGACAGTGTTCAACCAGCGAGCTGGTGGCTGACCTGCTAGCCGAGAGGTTCGCTTAAGGGTTTAAGGGTTTTTTGAGGGTTCAAGGGTTTCGGTTTTAAGGGTTTAAGGGTTTAAGGGTTCAGGGTTTAAGGGTTGAAGGGTTTAAGGTTTAAGGGTTTAGGGTTTACAAAGTTTAGGCAGTGTCCGTCTTGGACAAGTCCCTCAGACCTTCTTCACTAGTTGGGTCAAGATCCCAAATCCTTAAGCCCGAACTGAAAAGTCGGCTCATCTCCTCTACCTGGCACTTGCAAAGTTTTTCAGGGCAGTGTTCCTTTCAAGTTCGTCATATGCACGTGATTCTTATGCTGTGAAGCTTCCACTGCAGCCAAGGAGAGTTCATCCCCATGATTCGCATCTTGAGAACCCGCTATTGCACAATTTCAATATCTCGGTGACCTTCAATGTCTTTGATTTCATGCAGTTTCCTTCTAATCAATAATCCCTGTATCGCCTCTCTGGCACAAAGGTCCGGATGTTACACTACAAGCAGGGAACTCGTCTAGTCTTCTTCGCTCAAGACTGCAGCCTGCCAAACCCTAAACCTGGATCAATGTTAGGGATCCTTTATACTTTTTGGGGTATGGGATTCCTTATGTGTATGAAAAAAGGATCCTTTTTTCTTCCTGGGGTAATGTGGGCTAAGAAGCCCTAAGCCCTAGGTTCTCCCCAACCCAAGATCCCAAATGCCGAGCCCCAACCCCAAGCCCAAGCACCAAGCCCAAGTAACCCTAAACCTCAAAAACCCCGAAGCCCTAAACCCAAGCCCCAAAACGCACAGGGTTGCTGTTAAGGAACTTAAGCTGCGTTACCAACATATGGGTATACAGTAAGTAACAGGGTTTCCTTATAGTAACTAACTTAAGTTCCTGAACCTAACCCTAAACCCTAAAGCCCAAACCCTAAACCCTAAACCCCAAACCCTAAGCCCTAAACCCAGCAAAGGCCTCTACTCCGTCTGCGTTTACGGTGGGGCGCCGCGCGGACCGCAACTCCGTGAGCTACGGGCGCTTTGCCACCTGGCCCCGTGGCTGCAAGGGTTCAGGGGTTTAGGGTTTAGGGTTTAGGGTATTCTAGCCCTTAGGGTCCATATGCCCAATAATTGGGTGCTTAGGGTCTTGGTACTAGTAAGTATAGTACAGGTTTTGGGTAGGTATTTGGTTATTAGGTACTTGGACCCCTAGGGTAGTCGAAACTCCTTAAAGGTAGTTATATAAGGTAGTTATATAAGGGATTTTACTGGGGGCTACCCAGGAGTTTCGGCTATGGCTCAAACGGTAGGGGTCTAGGGTGTGGGGGCAAAGTGTTTAGGGTTCAGGATTCAGGGGTTTAAGGTTTTGGGCTAGGAGTTTAGGGGTTGGGGTGTGGGCATCTTGGTTGGAAGGCTTGATCTTGGAGTTTTTGGGAGGTTCTGCAGATTTTGGAGTTAGCAGTCTAAGAGTCTAGGTCTAGGGCCTAGATGTTTGACCACCTGGTTTTAGGCGTTTTTATTGGGTGTCTGCGTGTTGGAGATTCTGGATTCACATGGCCTGTTGGGTAGGGCCGGGTTCGGATTTAAGGGTCCAAGGTCCGTGGCTCAGGGGTGGGGACCTACATTTCTGGGCGGCGGCGGCGGCGGGTGTGGTGGTGGTGGTGGTGGTGGTGGTGGTGGTGGTGGTGGTAAACTCTATTACAGTCACTTTGGGCCCTGCCTTGCGCGATCTAATTGCGATCCACTGCCTTTCCAGTGGCTTGAAGTTTTTGTGCTGGCAAGCTTACTTTCAGGGCCAGGGGGGCTCTATACAAGTAAACTTTCGCCGCTACAAGCCGCATGGTAGCCTTAGTTAAGCCTACTTACGAAGTCCTCCTGACCCTAAACCCTAAGCCCTAAACCCTCAACCCTAAACCCTGGACCCTAAACCAAATACTATAGTAGTTTCCATTCTCTTTGCCATTCCTAGAAAACCCTAATAGGTCAACCTGTATGGAACAGCTCAAGCCGAAAAGGTTGGTGTCTCCGATCAGCCGCATATCAGCCCCCATACATGGGGGCCTGCGGTGCATGGAGGGTTTAGGGTCAAAGGGCTTAGGGTTTACCCATAAACCCTAAACCTAAACCCTACAGGTTAGGGTTTAGGGCTTAGGGGAGCCACGCCCTGAGTTAACTTGGAGCCCCAATCTGTATAAGCTCAATCTTACTGGGGCCTAAGGGAGAGTGGGCGAGTGGGTCTTTATAATTATCCGAGGACCCTATAATAAAGATTTTAACATATTCGGGTCTATATTGGGGTCCCCTTATTTCGGGAAACTACCATATAACCTTGATATATACCCCAAATGTATACCCTTATAATGCTACCTATTTTCACTCCCGCACCAGCATCAGCAGGCAATTTGGCAGGTGGTTGGTACCCGGTACCCATTATGGTACCCGATACAGAGTAAGACTATATCCTCTTCTTGGGTATAGTATTTCCTACAGAGAAAACAGTTCTTCTAGGTTCAACCACCAACAAAGAAGCTACTCAATCTGACAGGTGGTCGGTACGCCCGGGAGGTTAAACGACTACCTGGAGGCCTTTACGGATTTCTTTCTCTTTCCTTTGGCGTTTGGTGAGCTAGGAATGACGGCATGGATCCTTGTAGTAACCTATTATGGGTTTAGGGATCAGGGCTTAGGGAGGAACGGGTCCTCATAGTAGTCCCTAGAGCACCTGTTATAGTAGTTTCCATTTTCTTTTCCTGTCCTAAAGGTTAGTTCTAGGAAGGCTGTGTGAGGATGAGGGTTTAGGGCTCTCATAGAGACTACTGGGTTCCGCGCTTCCAACTCCACTCAAGCACTCCTAGACTCTAAACCCTAAACCGGCCCTTACCTTAGACCCCAAAGACCTTCAGTTTGTAGGATTTCATATTAAGAAATATACCATAGGGTCCTAAAACTGAAGGTCTTTTGGGTCTAAGGTAAAGCCTGCTTCATAGGATTTAGGATTGAGCGCCAACCCTCGGGAAGCCTCTCCGTCGCGCAGGCCCAGACTAGGCTCACAATGGAAGACACATAGACTTACTGCTGGTAAGTAGGGAGTACGGGAATATGTCATATAGGGCTTAGGGTTTAGAATAATGGAAAATATCATACAGGGGCTTTATAGGGATCATATTCCCTTATTCTTTCATAACACTTGTAAGTAGAAGGCGCATAGATTTCGTAATCAGTCCTTGTTCATGGCCGTGGAGAATTCTTTCGGAAAATTCACACACGACTCCGCATATACTATCATACCACAATTTCTAGTTTTGACGGTCCTCAGGGCCACACAGGATTTTGTCCATAAAGCCTCAACCCTTCTCCCTAAAGCCAGCTGCCCACAAGCTTGCTGTGAGCTTTTTACTGTTTGCGTCTAGAAACACTTCCTTTCCGGGTTGTAAATGTAGACTGCTGCCAGTTTTGGAACTGAGTTTACGATTGGGAGAGTTGCTGTTTGAGGTTTAGTTGCTGGGAAGGAAGCTCACAGGTCCGCATCAATTATTTGGGGATCCAAGTCCCAGCCTTGTTTGCCCAAAGCAGAATAGTTCCCAAATGAGGATTGTTTTGAATTGAGGCAGATGAGAACTTTGAAATTCTAGAAGAATGTAGATGGAGTACTTACCATTTCCTTTGGTCCTGTGTAAACCCTAAACCGTAATCCCATTTACACTCCCTTGCAAAGCCCCAGACAACACCTCAATAATCTTGAAATTTGCGCACCATCCCAGACCCCCCAAAGGATCCAAAAACCCAATATGAGTCCAGTACTAAATTGGGGAAATTAGGGGGTTATTAGGGGGCTCCATTTTTTGGATCCTTTAGGGGGTCTGGGATGTAGCCCTTCATACCAGGACCGTGAACCCAGAACTGCCATAACCCATGATGCCCCAAGCGAAGTACGAATGTCCAGTCCAACTTTCCCAGGGGCTTGGCTGAAGATCAAGAGAAATGGAAATTAAATGAAAAAGCCAGAATGACGCAGTACCCAAACCCTAAACCCTGAACCCTAAACCATGAAGCCCTGAAACCCTAAAATGAACAACAGAAACAGAGAGACACAGAGAGAAGAGTGCCAGCAGGCTGGGTTGCTGTTGAGAAACTTTAAGTTACCATAATGGGTATATATAGTACTTAATAGGGTTTCCCGAATATAGTAACTTAAATTAGGTCCTTCAACAGCAGCCCAGTATGCGGGTCGCCTCTGGGCACCAACCAATCCAGACAGAAGGTTTGAACGGCTCGAGCAATGGCAGCGAAAGAACGAGCTTCAAACCGTCAAATAAGCGGCAAACACTGCATCTGGCAGAATGGCATTCTAACCAGACCGCAGAAGGCTTGCGAATACTATCACATGGAGTTCAAAGCACTGCAAAGCACTTGCCGACTGTGTGCATGCTGTTACGCAGCAGTGACTACTAGCACTGGCAGTAAGTTTGGAATACACCAGGGGACGGCCATGGAGATGTTCAATTTGGTTACTGATGAGTTTCTCAGAAAACACAGTGGAACCCTTAGTAGGGACGCCCATAATCCTTTCAGCATGACCAGTTATAGGTCTATGTAGATATATATATACAAATATGTATATGTATATGTATATGTATGTATGTATGTATGTATGTATATGTACGTATATCTGGATATCTTCAGGGTCCCGCCACCATTGGCCAAAGATTTATCGGGGCCAGCCTGCAGGGCCTCCGCCCACCTACAGAGTACTAGGAGGGTCAGGGGGACTTAGTAAGTAGGTTAATAAAAGGGTTTAGGGTTTAGGGTTTGGGTTTTAGGGTTTAGGGTTTTAGGGTTTAGGGTTTAGGGTTTGGGGTTAGGGTTTAGGGTCATGGGGACTTAGTAAGTAGGTTGATAGTAGGGATAACTAGGGTTACGATATGGGTTACAAGGGTTATTAACCTACTTACTAAGTCCCCCTGACCCTCCAAGTATCATGCTCAGGGTAACTTACGCTGCTTGATATCTGTGTTATCGGAAAAACAAGCGCTGTAGAAGCCCTGAAGAATTACTAATGCTATCCCCTGCACTGGTCATCTAGCTATAGAATAACATACCCCGAAGCGGGTTTTGATTAGGTTGACGGGTTGAGGGTTTTGTTCCTCCAGTTGAGTACAGTAGTGAAGGCCCGTAATCCCTCGTGTAGCCCCAATGCTCTTCATCTGCACGACCCTCAGCCTATTCTTCACGCCTTTGACCCTAAACGCTGTAACTCAAACCCTAAACCTTAAATCCTGAACTCCAGACCCTAAACCCTGAATCCTGAACCCTAAACTAAACCCGAAATCCTGAATTCCCTACCCAAAAAACGCTAAACCCTCAACCCGGGAACGTTTGATGGGAAGGGTGGTGAGCTTGTGCTCGACTACTGCAAAAATTTGGTCTTGGACGAGGCAGGTGCTAAACTCTAGACGCCAAGCATCAGCATCCCAATTATTTAGGGTGTAAGACTTAGGGTCCAAGGATTTGGCGTTTAGCGCTTGAGGTTTGGAACTAGTTTTTCAGGCTTACTGTTTAGGGGTTAAGGATCTTGAATTTAAGGTTTGGAGCTTTTTGTTAAGGCTTCAGGGTCTACAGCTTAGGATGAAAGATTTGAGGTAAATTTAGTGAATTTCGAGGGTTTCGGCGGCTGGAGGCTCTCTGGGTTACTTGGCCCACGCCCTTCTGCAGAACAGCTAGCGGGGAGAGTGCTGTGCGTTTAGTCACGTGGTAGTTTCCAAAAATGAGGACCCCAATGTAGTCCCAAAGAAGTAGAAGCCTTCTTGTAGGGAACCCCAAAAGGGCACCACCAATTCTCGGAAAGCCCCACGCATCACAAGTAACGTTCATCCTGGTGTACAGTCTCTTATTGATGGAGAGCACCATTCTCCCCTGCATCCAGGTGCCCACAATGTCTTGCTGGGGCACGTCTGTGTGTGTATATATATATACACCTTTCTCTCTCCCTCCCTATCCCTCTTTGCGAACAGAACCGAACAAAACTACGCGCCGCAGGCAGCCACGCCTAAAGAACCAGCCACCTAGACCCCACGCCCCAAATCCACTTCCTATATCTCATGGGGTTCTTGAAATTAGGGATACCATTTTCGGCTCCTTCACCCAAAGCCCTAAACCCTGAACCCTTACAATAAAGGATTATACCATTTTGGTATCTACATTGGGCCATTGGAGTACCCCTGTTTTGGGAAACTACCAAGTATACCCTTTACCCGACCATCCCGAGACTCTCCAACCTACCCCCCCAAACCCCACAGAAGAGTCTAGGGTGTAGAGGTTTAGGGTTTAGGGATTTAGGGTTTTGGGGTCTAGCGTTTAGGGGTTTAGGGTTTAGGGGTTTAGGGGTTTAAGGGTTCAGGGGTTTAGGGGTTTAGGGCTTCAGGACCCAAGCCCTAAATCTTAAACTCGAAGCCAATATTCCAAACCCTACGCCCCACAGCCTAAAGCCTAATCTTCACCCTCAACCCTCCTAAAGCCTAGGACCTATTAGTATTTTTAATGTCTCCTTCTTATTCTTCTTATTCGTATATTATGATGGTTATATCATTGTTACTACTATCCCTGAAAGGCGAGTGCTGCTCTTGATGGATGGAGTACTGCATGTCACCATGTGCCCAAACTCTACGAACTACTGTTGATATGCAAAAGCCTGCATATTTTCCTATATTAGAAGGACCATGATGGCCAATGTAGACGGTCCTTAGGGTCATGCTGGATGACATATCCATCATAGGATAGCAACCCTAAACCCTAAACTCTGCAGGAATTTCGTCCATCAACCTTGGGTGTGCTCCCACTCATTAACTGTTGGATATAAATTCTATTATGAACTATAGCCTAAAATCCTGAGATGGGGGTTGTACAGGGGATTATATAAAGGGGAGTGCATAAGGGGTTATTAAGTTGTATACTAGGAGTTTACACTATGGCTCATCTACTTTTATAGAGCCCCTAAGATGACGCACCCTAAATCCTAAACCCTATTTTAGGGTTTGGGTTTAGGGTTCAGGGTTCAGGGTTTAGGGTTCGGGGTTTAGGTTTAAGGGTTCATGGGTGGGGGTAGGACCCAACATCAACCGTTGCTGCAAGGCCGATAGGATGCTCGACATGGGCTTTGAGCCACAGAAGCTTTGGCCAGTCTTTGAGGTAATGCTTGGGGTTTAGGGTTCTGGCTTGGGGGTTAGGCTTTATTACGGTCCTCTTATATTCCTAAACCCGAACTGAACCCTGAACCCTAAATTATTCCCCTATTGCAGAGCATGGTCCACCTAAAGTATAGGCTTAAGATTGAGGGCCATTGGTGAAGGATGTTGGATTTACTTCATGGTTGTTCGTGGGGAATGGAGGAACGGATCCCTATGGAAGTCCCTACATGATTCACAGTATTCTATGGGTTAGGGTTCTAGGGTTTAGGGAACAAGGGCCTCAGGGACTTATATCATCACCACTTTTCTGGTCATAGATTACATCAGTGACATTGGTAACTTGTAAGGCCTCTTTATGTAGGGAGCCCCCCAAACCCTATCCTCGTTACGGAGTCATTCCTAGGGCTTGTTCCCATCCGGTGGAGGGGCCCTAGGAATCTAATCTAGTATTTAGTGCAGGGTTGTGGGGCTAGGGTGTTTGGGGTTTTAGGGAGTAGGTTCGGGGTGTACAGCTGCGGCTCAAAGCCCTGAACCCTATACCATCAGGATTGCAGGTGTGAGGGTATTCGAGAGGTTTAAGGTAGAGTCATCTAAGCCCCAGACTCTTGGTCTTGAATCCTGGACGCTAAGTTGGGATCCGAGGACAACCTAGAGGAATCCCAAACATCCTAAAGATCCTTGAAGAAACCGCTTATTACGCAAAACTGGGGGATCTTGCAGCGAAGCTTTCGGAATCCTGGTTGAAGGGTCAGAGTGACTTAGTATGGAACACAAACCCCAGAACTCTTGCCTCAGTTATCCCAATTGTGAGCCTTCTTACTAAGCTTCCTGACCTTCCAAGTAGACCGACCCGAAACCTTGAACCGTAAACTCTAAACTCTGAAGCCTAACTTTCCCACAACCCTAAACCCTAAACCCTTTGATCCTGTTTGGCGTTGACTTCTAGGCCGGCCTCCTGTCAACCTCATGATGTAGAGGAAATATTGTAGATACTTTAGACGATCGCCCCAAGTCGTAAACCCAAAGTTATTCCATAGTTTAGGGTCTACTGCAATCACTTGGGGTTTGGGGGGTCCTTTTGCTGGTAGCTTGAACTAAAGAAATTGGCTCCCTAAGTAATTGCAAGTTAATGTTGTCTTGAGGGTTTCGAGTTCGGGATTTTGTGTGTTGAGCCTCAAGGTTTTGGCCAAAGCCTTGCCCAAACAAACACAGAACCCTAAGGGTTTAGGTCTTAGGGTTGAGGGGTTTAGGGTTTAGGGTTTTAGGGCTTAAGGTTCAGGGTTTAGGGTTTCATTCTTCACAGGTGCGGCGGTTCAGGTTAGTGTGGGGTAGGATAGAGCATGAATTATATGATGTAAGGACTTCGATGTACCCCCCCTTAGATCCTCTTACAGTCATAACCCTCAACCCTAAACTGTCATATGGTCCTTATTTTGGGGTTTGGCTTATCAAATCCTGGGTGTGAATGGATTTGGGTTTTTTCAGGTTTGGGTTGGTTCGGTGTTTAGGGTTTAGTGTTCAGGATTTAGGATTCAGGGCTTAGGTTTAAACCCTAAGGTTTAAACCCTAAACCCTGAACATTTGGTTCGGGGTTTAGGGTCTAGGATTCAGAGTCTAGGGTTTGAGGTTTGGGCTCTTCATGTCTTGCACATGGGAGTATGCGGTTTAGGGTCTAGGGCTTAGGTACTTGGTAGTGTCCGTAGATAGAAGACCCCAATACAGACCCCATTCATTGTATTCCTCGTTTGGGACCCTCACCTCTAATTTTTGGAAGCTCTAATCACTATGAACCCTTACATCAACCCTAAACCCTATGCCCTTAACCCTAAACCTTAAACCAAGTTGTCCATTTTATTTTCCAATTTTCTTATCCATTTGATTCTCCACTACTGCGGACATATCTCCCATATTTTTCACAGCCAAGGACAACATGATTGTCTGCCAAGGTTCTCTCTGGGTTTAGTTTAGAGTTTAGGGAGTTTTCATTCGAGGTGGTGCAACATCTCCTCCATCAGGAGAGATCTCAAAAAAACAATTTTTTTGATTCAGTAATGAAGAGATTATGTATTCATGTCAGGGACCCAGACGACTGGTTCAGGGGAAGGTGAGCAGGATCCAGTTTTATCAGCTTCGTCCCAGAACCAACCACACTTCTGGACTTTGACTGGAAGATTCTCTGCACGAGACTTGG
This sequence comes from Symbiodinium pilosum, assembly GCA_905231905.1. Lineage (NCBI taxonomy): Eukaryota > Dinophyceae > Suessiales > Symbiodiniaceae > Symbiodinium > Symbiodinium pilosum. The sequence goes on along the minus strand of CAJNIZ010001207.1, from coordinate 5,595 downwards.
AACAGAGGGCGGCATTCCCTTCGTGAGCGGTGCCCCTTTTGCTAGCACCGAATCTCAGTAGTCGGTAACGAGATGCGCTTAGCAGCATTCTCCTTCTCATGCTTCGAGATTCACTAGTAGTTCAAACTGGGGTTGTAAGTGGAGTTTTTACATGTTTTACTAGTTGCAACTGTTTTTGGGGGTATTTCTAGCCGTACTTTTGACTCACCATGAACCCATGTAGCTGCTATCGGAAGTTCAACAATTCTGTAATCCCCTCCCCGTAATATCAAAAAGATCCACCGCCCTAAATACTATTCTTGTATTTTTTGTGGCATGTCTTCAAGATTTTGGAATTATTAGCTTGTAGGGGGGTGTGGGCTTTAACCTTCGAAGGAGGGAATTAAGATGTTGAAGCTGCTGAGGTAGAAATCCTTGGCTTACCTCTCGAGATTTAAGGGTTTGGGTCTAGGGACTCAGGGTTCATGGATCCTATGGACGATGCAAAAACCTGGCACCCATTGGCATCCCTGAAATTTCAGAAAGATGGCGTATTCTTCAGTTATAGCGTACATAAAGTTTTACAAGATGTCCAGTATCCTCATTTATGGAATGTTTTGGGTTTGGGTTCGTGGGTTGCATCGTCGTCCTTCATCGGCAGAATCCGAGAACTCGGAAGCTTGTTGAACGCCCAAGCTAGCTTTTGCACTTATCTATCCAAGGATGCTAGGGTTGCCTTCCCGAGTCATGTTGCGCATGACACATCGCTGGCCGCTAGGCTCTGACTCGCTACGTAACGCCGCAATCAAAGCTCAAAAGGAAGAACGGCAAAGGCAACAATGGTTTGAGGTTTACAGATTGGGGAAGAAGAAGTTTCAGACCGCCAAAGCAGTACATTGGGGGATTAGAAGCAGATGCAGCCCACCCATCGCAACTTTAGCTGCGAAGGGCCACGTCACAGCATGTTGGCCCCGAATGCAATTGACCTTTAACATGTTGTTTTTACAAAACAATGGTTCTTTATTTTCTTCATTGGGAGAAAAAAGTTTCATTCATTGGAAAGCTTAAGTATACCCGTTTGAACTCTTTGACACCATCAAATCACCACACAGCATGCCATGTTTTCAGGTCACCCACGGCCCCCACAAAAGTGAGTGGTTTACACAAAAAACTGGCATCCTAAGCCCGTACTTATTCATACTCAGCATGCATGTCATGTTTAGTGCTGTGAAAGACCGGTTTAACGATCTTTTCCTTCAAAAATCATGCCAAGGCATAAGTTTTCAAGATCTGTTGTATGCAGATGATACACCCATAGTCGCCAGATCCCGTAAGTCGGTAAATAGTTATTCAAACTTGATTGAGGGAGAATCCAAACATTTCCATTTAAAGTTGAGCCATTCGAAGTGCTGTCACATTGCCTACAGCTTTCACGAGGTATTACGTTTCAGAAATGGAGAGAGAATGAAGTGCGCAGAGCAAACTACCTACCTCGGGGCCTCCATCACAAAAAACAGGTAACCCCAAAAAATCAAATCAGAAAACACATGTCTGCCACAATGGCACTCCTCAAGAAACTAGACATATTCTGGTTCAGAGCTAATTGCAACAAAATATGGGAAGCTGTGAGTACACAACTCCATCATAGTAAGCATGCAAGCTTTTGTACCGGCGGAAAGTTTAGAGCCTACAGGCGCAACAAGGAAATTATGCAATACGTTTCAACTCCAAGGTTTGAGAAACATTTTGCGTTTGCATACAACATTCATACAGCGCCGGAATACGAATGAATATGTGTATCGTAGAGCCACTGAGATCTTGAATTCACCAGCGGAAGGACGAGGCAGAAAAATCAACCCGCTTACTGAAGTTCTTGAAGAAAGACGGTTGAAACTGTTAGGCCATGTTTTTCGCAGGGGAAGAGCTTGCGCTGCACCAAGCATCGTTTAAGACCCAATGTGCTCTGCCCAAATAAACAGAGCAGCGCAGAGTAGGCCGTCCGAGACAATTTTGGGCAACTTCGAACATTGAAGGAGCATGAGAGGTCTTCGCAATGCATGATGGACCTGTACGAACTCACGCTTTGATAAGTATACAGACACATGCGTAAAAAAGTCATTGACCAAACTCGAAGATATCGACCACCGTTCTGCTAATTCATCAGCGGCACGATTTCTTAGCTCAATGTGAATAAGTTCAGTGTGAAACTTACCAGCTTTTGTGGAGCAGCATGGATGGAATAAAGGAACAAGCATGAGACGTGCGGTGACATCTCATTGCGAAGTTGTTCAATACGGAATACATGAGTGTGAAGCAACTCAGTGTGAAGTAAATCAACGTGAAGTAGCTCAACGTCCAGAAACATTGCCTTCAAGGAGACTCGTAGATGTGGTTGATGCAGACGCACTCATTTCCCATTGTGATTACCAGGACCGGCGCCTAGTTAGCCGTAGCATGAGGCAGGAAGTAGGTGAGCGCCAACGAATTGCGTACGGACTTAGCTGCAAGTTAAGGCTTCAACAAATTTGGTTTGGTGAATTCATGATGGGAAGGGATGATCATCGCTACACAGCATGTTTAGTGTTTAGCAGAGAATAGCACAAGGAATGGAGTGGGTTGAAACCATGCATTCAGTTCAGCCGTAGTATTCACACTGGGTGTGCGAGGAAGCATGTGCGAAGCAAGTGGGTTTGTGTTCCGATATGGCTTCAACGACTGGGGGTTATCAGCCTTTAGGTTTTGCCTGCGTGGAAGCTTCAGCGCTCAATGTTGATTCTTGCGTTTCTTGCGCGGATCCTTCTTCCCCCATTCTGAGACATACCGCGACCTGTGACATTCATAATATTCGAGAGGCCAGCCGTGCTTTGTTGATTCATTGATCATCATGTGAGTTTAAATTTCAACATTCCAGTAAGTGCACCGCGAATCCAGTATTTGAATGTTATGGAGCCTCCACACGAGTGGACTGCCATGTTTTGCGAGAAGGGACTGGTACGGCTTCGAAAATTCCCACATAATTTCAACTGGCTTGCAGGACATGCATGTTGTTGCTTGTTTTGTTGATTGGTAGCGCTTCTTGCTGGCGGCAAAGGGCTGATGTACGATTTTTGCCGATCAGCAGTGCTCGTGCTCTCATCTCATTGCATTTTGAACCCTCGGCTTCATTCTCAAATATTGTAAACTTGCAGTCTGAAATTCTACGGCTAGAACCCAGCAAACTCAAAAAACTTTTTTTGAAGGCTTGTGCAGGCTCGCGCTAGTGGGCTACCAAAAATCTCGTTGTTGTGGGTTCTGCATGCCACTGTTTATTTGGGGCGGTTCATGAGGTTTTTCTTCTGCGCTTCAATGAAATCCTTTGTGCGCGATGGAAAGTAATGCGGTAAAACATCAATCAAACCTCCAATGGTGCTTCTAGTGATTTGGCGATTACAGTTCCAGCCCTTTATGACACGACGGGCTTTTCAGTTTGCCTTCGGAGACCACCTCAGCTGGACCCGGTTTTGGAAGAGATTTTACCAATTCATTCTTGAATTGTTGCCTGTGTTTCGCCAGAGAAGTTTGATTTCGTTACAAGCTGCAAACAACAATTTAAATCCAATTTGAGACACTACCCCCTGAATTGTTTGCGGTCATTATGTATATATTGTCTAGATTGTTTCAACTTCCATCACACTAGTTGTGCTCTTCGACCACCGGAGGCCTATATATCAGCACCAACTCCATATTTGAAAGATTCCACTGCAACCATAGCACGTTGGGAACTGGCCGTTGGAAGTTTTTGGCTGGGGGCAGACAATGCGAACAACAGGGCTCAACCATGTCTTTAGGGTTTCCTGATGCGTAAATATCAGGCCGCACCCATTCAACAACAAATGGGCATTTCACATTCACCCAAGGTAAATGGCCATTTCACACACACCCAGGGCATGTTCAAAATGTGGAGTCCATATTATGGATTCCACAAAGTGATTATCCTCATGATACGGGTAAAGACACCCCAAATAGAAATGCCCCCCCCCCCCCACCCGAAAATGCAGCACAATTTTTATGACCGATCGCCCCAGCTGCGAAAGCACAATCAAACATCCACAGGAGCCTTCCCCACATACATACATAGAAGTAGACTTCCTACATATCCCTTGTGCAGCCTTACTTGAACTCCGTAATCTTCCAAAAGCCCCGCTCCTCGAACTCCTGAACCAAAACCAAAATTCAAACCCCCAGCCCAAGCCCTAAACCAAGACGCCCAGGCCTCACGCTTAACGTGTCGACTCCAAACCCAACCCTCCCCGAACAAAAAGAAGCTGATATGACGGTAGTCTTTGTTGGGCTTGCGTGATAGTTTTGGGAGGGCAACCTTTCAACTATCAACCCGAATCCTAAGCCCCAATCCTTAAATTCTACCTGAACCCCATCCGTGAAACCCCAAATCCTAAATAGTCTCTAGTTCTCAGCCCTTAGCCCTCTCAGCCAAGGATCCGCACTCTGATCAAGGCTATCCCGCGCGACCGCCAGACGATGATGTTCAGTGCCCTGGCCTGGCTACCGGGTTTTTAAACTTAGGATTTAGTGCTCAGGACCGTTAACCCACGACCCCAACCTAACCTCAACCGTAGACCCGAAACCTTAAACTGAACTATTTAGGGTTTGGATTCAGGGCGAGGATTTGGGATTTGTTGTATTTGGCATTCAAAGTTTGAGGCCTAAAGTTTGGTTCAAAGCCTCAAACTCTTAATTTCCCAAACCTTAAAAGCTCATCTCCTTACAAAAACCATATCATAACTCCAAACAATGAGCGTGTAGGTAGGGCAAAACCATATCCTGCCCTTGCTTCTGGTAACAACTACTCACTTGTATGACATTCATGATTTACATACCCTCCTAGCTTAGCCCTGAGCTGAGTAATGGGTTTTTCGGAGATGCCAACAGGGTCAAAGTTTAGGGTTAAGGGTTTTGATGAAAGCCATCACTGATTGTCGTTCTTCAAGTTTCTTCTCATTGGATCTGTACGGGGGAGGCTCGTTGTTGTAAGGGGGTGTCCCAGGCAATATGTCCTAATCCCGCTGGTATGGAATCCGCAAAACGGCCCTTGATTTTAAGAAACCCAGAGAAGCAAGAGGTGAATGAAGGTTTTAGCGCTAATTATTAGGGATGAGAAGAGCAATTTTCAGGGCATGATGCGGGCTTTGGCTGGGAGTTGAATACTTGGAGGGTCAGGGGGACTTAGTAAGTAGGTTAATAACCCCTATAATCCATATAGTAACCCTAGTTATCCCCATTATTAACCCACTTACTAAGTCCCCTTGACCCCCCAAGTAGGGTACCAGTGGGACTAGGAGGCAGGGAGAGTTGCGTTGACTCAAATCCTCGATCCCTGGGATCCTCGAAAGCTTCTATGGATATCCCTCATTCGGTTGTGTACTTGCTGGGAGGAGTCCAGTGGGCTTTTTGTCGTCTACACGCATTACCTGTGTTGCGTTGGGTATCTGGCAACCAAACTTTTCAGCTCCCAACCGCGCAGTGGATGCCAGAGCACTTACGCTGCACTTATGCTCCCAACGATAATTAAGGTGTTTCACGGGAAGCGCCACACCTGTTTCCTGGCTCCTAACTATG
>CAJNIZ010001206.1:0-20378 GCA_905231905.1 Symbiodinium pilosum | reverse complement strand
AACCCTAAACCCTGAAACCCCGAAGCCTAAACCCTTAAACCCTGAACCATGAGCCCTGAACCCTAAACCCTAAACCCCGAGCCCTAAGCCCTAAACACAAAAACCTGAACCCTTAACCCTGACCCCTAAGCCCTGAACATTAAGCCTAATACCCAGGCTTATTCTGGGGCTTAGACATGGCGGCCAGAGATCCAACCCTGGATTTGAGCCTCAGTTGCTATTCTTCTTGGTGTGTAGGATTAACGGATGATGGTTAAGGGGTTGGGGTTTAGGGTTGTGGGATTTAGGGTTTTAGGGTTGAGGGTTCAGCGCTAAGGGTTTATTACCATTACTCAGGGTTTGGGGGCGGATGGTTGAGCTTGAAATTGTAAACTTTTGAAAGTCGATCATTGTGAGATTAAGGAAATTTGGGAGCCCCAGGTATTGGTAAGTTTACATGGGCTTGCGGTTTTTAGGTTAAGGGTTCAGGGATTAGGGTTTGCAGCTTGCGGTCTGTGGCTCAAGGTTTAGGGCCTCGGGTCTATTGGGCTTAGAGATCAGGTTTTTAGCAAGGGTTTTGGGTTTAGGGTTTAGGGTCGAGGGTTTACCTTAACCTTCCAATGTAGTAACATTTTGGTAGTCCTAATGAGTGTCCTAACCCCAAAAACATACCAAGCCCAAAAAAAGAAATACATTGGAGGGTCTAGGTAGGGTTTACGGTTTACGGTTGGGGCCTAGGGATTGGGCTACAGCGTGCGGACCCGAAGACACAGGAAATGCTAGCTGCTCTTGAACATAGTAGAACTGCTTCTCTAGGCTTGTTGCTCGTAGTTTTTATACATAGGGGGACCCCTTTGGTAGTTTCTATAAATAGGGGACCCCAATATAGGTCCACAAATGGTATAATCCTTGCTATAGGGACACCCATGGTTCTCGTAATTTTCGGAGACCTCTATTTATTTCTGCTTTGGTGGTCCTACTTATCAAAAGGATTTCATTCTTCTCTCCTTCTCTTCTTTCCCCTGTTAGGTGGAACCCTAGACCATAAACCCTAAGTCCCCACCTTGTCAACCCTGACATATGGGGTTTTCCTCAACAAAAGTGGCCCGCCTAATAAGGGATCTGCATTCGGGATCATTCGGGTTTATATAGGGGCTCCCCATTTATGAAACCGCGATGTGTTTTGCGTTGATCCTTTACATAATCCAAACTATTCCTGAAGTCTCCCAATCCCCTAAGCCCTAAATCTTAAACCCATGACTTGAGGTTTCGAAAAATGGTAATCCCCTCCCTGGCCTTAGGGCTTATATAGGGGTCGGATAATGGGGGATCAAATGGAAAATCAAATGGACAATAAAATGCTACCTGGGATCATATTAGGGTTCTCTATGGATCTCCTCCCCTGATATGACTTACTTGGGATTAGCAGGGAACAAGGGAGCATATTTTAATGGATTATATAGGGATACCATTCCCTCATTCCCTACTAAGCCCCAGTAAGACAAGAAATCCCAAGCCCGTAATTATTAATACTTCCAAGATAATTAGTACCATTATGTTAATAGGAACTTTCATTACTTGGAATTATGAATTTTCCCAACATCATACCATTGTGCAATAAAAAGGAGCATTCTTCCTAAACCCTAAACCCTAAACCCTAATCCCTAAAAGCTCTTAGGTGGTTGCCTTAATGCGACATGCCTAGATCTTGAATATTCCTACAAAGCCCTGCGTATTTTTTGAAAACTCATAGCCTCAGAGCACATATCAGAAGTCGATCTGAGGTCCCAAGCCTTATACCTGCATCTCTCTACAAAGCGAAAGCTTTCACATGGAACCCTCAACCCCAACACCTAAACCCTAAACCCTTTATCATCCCCAGTAACCCTAGACCCCATCTAATCCCCAGTAATATTCCCTATAACTCATTATGTATTCTGACAATGTTAGCCTTCTCATGGAGCCCAGCTACAGACCCTGTTGCGGGCTGGAATTCGACCTGACTCCTTTCAATCTCACACTCCCATATGTAAACCCTAAACAAAACACACCTGAATCCTTTCAATCCCACACCCCAAACTGCGAACCCCCAGCCCTGCACCCCTAGACCGCCCCAAGCCCTCAAGTGTCCAGGAAGATGCGCGACGTGCTGTATGGCTTGACGCTAACATTCCTACATGTCCCCCTCCTCTTCACAGTCCCTGTGCAGCAGTAGTAGGAGTGTTCATTTAGGGAATGAAGTTTAGGATTGAGGTCTTGTGCATCGGGGGTTCAGGGGACAGCATTTCAAGCTAGCGCAAAAAGCCAAAGCATCCGCGGTCTGCTTTCGCTCCCTGACATGAAAAGGGAAGCCCTAAACCCTTAGAACCCTAAAGCCTAAACAAAAGCCCTAAATCTAACGCTTTGCGGTTGAGGTTCTCCTCAAGGAGGCTCGCTTTTTTGCAGAAAGGGGGTTGTTAGTCCGCCGACATGCCAGTATTTGCAGTACTGCAGGAAATATGAAAAAGAAGTACAGGGGATGACTTCTGCGTCCTGTGTTGCGCATGGATCTGCAGTCCGCGCATGCGGCATGCATAAGAATCCATGTTTTCTGCCGACTGGTTGCCCAGAAATACTGGTTTACTGTGGGAAGATGTCTAATCCTGCAAGTGTTGAACAGAGAAGACATCTGTTTCGTGTGTAGTGGCCAAACGACTAGCAGCCAACGCACGGTAAATCGCACGGTTCAACGGCCAATGCACTCTTTTCCATGCCGTCCACTATTGAAGCAACATCCTCCTGAGCCCAAAAAAATCTTTACAGAATCCCTAGATATCCATACATAGCTGCAATATTATCCGGGTATCTCCTTACATAACCCCCAATACTCTAAATACGCTCTGTAGACCACTGTACATTGCTCGGGCAAGTCGAGAGTAAACGGGGGATTTGTGACTTAAATCTGCAGTGATAATCCTAAATCCTAGATTCCTTTTCCTGAGCTCTCCACCTCGCCTCCCCCTAAGCACCCATAAGAGGGAGGAGTACTTGCAGGTTCGGGGTAGTTGTAGCCCAGCAGATTTAGGGTTTAGGGTGCTTATAGCCCAAATGATCCAGTACATACAGCCCAACTACAACCACATTAGGAGACATGGGGGCTTCTGCATGGGCTATGAGGACAGTTATAACAGGTTTGTTGGTACCCTGAACCTCATACACCTCCTCGTAATGCTGTATAGTTCTATATGAGCCCTACATGACCGCTCTAATTGGGATATAACTACCTCGAACCTCCAAGTAGACCCTTATACCCTATAAACCCTAAAGACTCAATCCTAAGCCCTAAATCCCAAACTAAGTCCTGAGCCCAAAATTCTAAACCCAATACCTACGCCCTAAACCTTCGGTACTGCCCCCACCCAGAAACAGCTGAATAATGTTTATATTACCATTCGATTGCAGGCTAGGGGTGGTTCAGATGAGCTCAAAGCTTTGGGCGAAGCCACTTGCTTCCAAATTCCGATTGAAGCTCCGAAACTCAGAAGCCACTAGCTTCACTAGCTTCAGACCTTGGGGCGAAGCCACTTGTTTCGGAGCTTTAGATGCGGCTTCCAACTTCAGAGCTTCACTAACCCTAAACCCTAAACCCTAGCTTCGGGATGAAGCCACTTGATTCAACATTCTGCGCGAAGGCCCGAAGCCAGAAGCTTCAGAGCTTCTTCGGTCGATTCCCGAACCAAATCAGGGGGCCCCTTCATTATATTATATAGCCCGGAAAGAAGCCCTTAACACTTGAAGAGCTTACTTGTGACTAGTACGGAATAAGGGAATATAATACCTATATAACATATTCCCTTATTCCCCACCCTAAGCCTCAAACCCTCTACAAAGAAACATGATATATATATATATACATATCTGCATATATGTATACACGGAAAGGGACGCCAGTAATACTCCCTTATTCCCTACTAATCCAAACCCGTCATTACTAAACCCCCTCCCCTCAATCGGAATTATAATTGGGATCCTAATACTAAGGCCCTTCGAAGGAGGGGAGCCTAAACCCCAAACCCTAAACCCTAAACCCTGAACTCTAAACCCTAAACCCCAAACCCCAAACCCTAAACCCTTGATTAATCAGATACGGGTCTACATTAGCAACCAGTAACACAGTGCGGTCTTCCAGGTGCTGGGCCTGATGTGTCAGGTTCGCCAAAATTTTGGCGCCCGGTTTGGAAGCAGCTGGGCCGTCTGATTTAGGGTTTTCAGGGTTTGTTTGGGGGTTTAGGATTTGCGGTTTGGGGTTTAGGATTGCATGGTTCGGATTTAGGGTTTAGGGTTTAGGATTTAGGGTTTCAGAGTTTGGGGCTTAGATTTCAGGACTTACCTAGACCCTCCAATGTAGTACCTTTTTGGTAGTCCTAATAAGAATCCTAACCAAAAAACCATACCAAACCCAAAAAGGAACTACATTGGAGGGCCTAGGTAGGGTTCAGGGTCTAGGTTGTAGGTGGCTGTGCCGGTCCGAGGCATGGTCGCATTTGCAGGTTAAATTAAAACCTAAACATTAGGTGGACCCCCCACCCAGTAATAGTGACTATAAGGGATAATAGGGATTATATTAGGGTCCTCTTATATTCTTATTATACCACGATTACAGGGTGGGGGGTCCTCCTAACCTAAACACTAAAACCCTAACCCGAAACTCGGACTCCCACTCATGTCAAAGGTAAGGAATATTAGGTCCGTACATTCAATTACAGCTGCAATTTGTTTTGACTGTTAGAAGATGTTGGGAGTGCCCAGACTTGAAACCCTTAACTCCAAGCCCTATCTACCAAACCCGCGTATCTGGACTGAAGGCCTTGGCCCAAAATTCCTTTTCTCCTGAACCTTGAAGCCCAATCCTTCAACCCTGAACCCTCAAGCCGAGTCCTTGAAGTCCAATCTCGAAGCCCTAAACCCTAAACCTGAAACCCTTAAACCCTAAACCCTCCTAGTCCAACATCCCAAGCCTCAAATGCCTAAAGCCCACGCCCCAAGCCTTGCAGCCCCCCTGAAACCTTAGTCCCCTTAACGACCAGTAGGGTTTAGGGTGTAGGGTTTAGGGCCAAACCCTAGATGAAGCCCCAGACCAGGTGGGCGGGCGGACATGCTATCGCGGCTGGTGCTGCTTCTGACGCTTCCATGTTTCTGATACGTTTTGGGCTTATTTCATGTTCATTTTAAGTCTGTTTTTCGCGTGCTTCTTGTCGTCACTGTTCCCTTTGAATGGGTAAGGCGTCTGCCAACACAATCCGATTGAAAATCCTAAGCAGTATACTAACCCTAAAATCCTGAAACTGAGAACCCAAAACGCACCGGAAGCTCTAACATCAAGATTTAGATTGCAATCCCTCCCCCTAGTATCCAACGACGTCTCCATGCCCTGCCGCCCGTAATCTTAAAAAGTCTGGGCCCAGGAAATTATTTGATATTAGGCGTGATATTTTCGAAGCGGATTGCTGTAGATAAGGCTGCCTCTAATTTGAAATCTAATCAGAACTCAGTTAAAGCAGACTCGAATCCATTTAATATTCAATGAAAATCATGTTAGAATCAGTTGAAATCTAATCAGAAGCCATTTAGAATTTCATGAGAATTGACAAGAAGTTGTACTAGAATCAAGTACAACTACTTAAAACCAACGAAAACCGAATCGACATCAATAAACATCGCATCTTATTTCATATTAGTTTTTAACACGTATCTTTAAGACTTTCAAACCCTCAGAAGTCAAGAGTGTTTCTAATTCCTTTTGATTCCTTATCATAACCCCCCCCCCTCCCTAAGGATCTCAGAACCCCCTAACTTGTTGTTAGGTGGCCCCTTTTAAAAGTAGTCTTGGCCTGTTAAAGCTGCTCTTCAGGATGTTTGGGTCCCTGGACTTACTATTCAACATCAGGGGCGGTTTGCATATTAGGCGAAACCCTAAACCCTAAACACCGATTATTCATACTTTGCTGTACGAATCTTGAAGAAAGTTGGACTTCATAGGTTTCAAGTGTATCAGATCGAACACTAGGGTTAGGCTTTAGGGGTTATGCCCCACGACCGCAACCAGTTTCTTTTGCTCACAGCATAGCAATGAATGAGGACAGCCCTGATTCTGGGACCTTTGGCATCCATGTTGACAACCGGAACCTCGGCTGATTGTCTGGGTCAGGGTTTGTAGAGATAGTTGAAAAGAAAGTGGAAACCACTATAATTGGGTATATAGGGATGATAGGGTACATGGGGTTTTAGGTGTAATGTAGGCCCCTGATTAATAAACCTCCTCCCCTTTAGTAGGGGTTATAGTAGGGATCCTAATATTAAGGCCTTCAAAGGAGCGGGGTTTATTAAACAAAAGGCTGAACGTATTCTGTATCCCTTCCTGTTTTGATTCAGGGCGTTGCATGGACGTAATCGCTAAACCTTAAACCCCCAAATCCCTAAACCCTAAGCCTCAGCAGGTCATTTAAGTCTCGGCAGAGCGCCCTCTGACCTCACCGGACCTCCGGTTTGGGGTTATACTTATAGTTCCCCTTAAGTAGAGAGAGAATATGAGGGTTATTTCGGGGTTATATAGGGATAACGGAGCAGAAAGTGGAAACCACTATTTAGGGTTTAGGGTTTAGGGTGTGTAGTCACCCCCTCCCCCAAGTAGATAGAATATGGCTTTGGGCATATTAGAATACGATCCCCATATACCCCATATTCTACCTGCTTAAGGGGGACTATATACCAAGGAATGTCGGGATTCCGGCGCGAATGTTGCATCCTCGTTACTACTTCCCTACCCTCATGTTGCAGAGCCTGGGTTTCATGACCTCTGTAGACGGCATGGCAGTTTCCGTTGCTGCATTGTACTACCCGACCCTCAATCCCAAACCCTAGGCCCTAAACCTTAAGGTGCGAGGGGTTGCTTAACAAAAAAACCCTAAGGCCTAAACCCTACACCCTACCGCCATACTTTTTAGGCATGGCAGGGGAACGTCTGAAGTCGCAGGACTAAAGGCCGAGTCATTTGTGCTCCTAAGCCCCACGGAGCCTTAAGGTTTTGGAGGGGGACGCTGTGGACACCTTTCTGTTTTTTCGCAGGTTGGGGTGACCTCATACATATGAAATGTTAGGCTCGGGCGTGATGTTTTAGGGTGTAGGGCTAGGTGTAGTCAAGGGTTTAAGGGTTTAGTTTAGGTCAATCCCCCTTATAGTAATGGCTCCTTAATATGGAGTTACTAGGGCCTTAATATACCTACAAGAGTACCTTGTGGTACCCATTACTGGGTGGGGGGATTGACCCAAGGTTTAGTGTTCTAGCGTTTAGGTCTAGGGGTGAGGGTCATAACGTTAGTGACGTCGGGTAGGGCTTTAAGCTTTAGGGGCTAGGGCTATAGGGTCCAGGGCTTACGGGATCCAGGGTTTAGGGCTAAGGTTATAGGGTTAGGATACAAGTGTTTGAGTTATAGGCTTTAGGGTTGAGGGTTTCTGGGTGTAGGCTTATAAGGTTTATGGTTCTTTTGGAGTTTAGGGTTTTAGGGGTTAGCAGCCTAAGGCTACAGAGCTTAGGGGTTACGGTAAAAGGCTTAGGCCTGACGGTTACAGGGAGTAGGGGATAGGCTTTAGGGGTTTAGGGCTACAAGGCTCAGGGGGTCAGAGGGCTATAGGGCTATAGGGTTGAGAGGTTGGGGTCCCTAAACCCTAAACCCTAAACCCTAAACCCTTAGGTGTTGGGGGGTCATAAGGCTTGGGGTTGCACAGGGTCCGGGGCTATAGGCAGGGTCTTGGGCTATAGGGGCAGTTAGGGTTATGGGGGTAGGGCCTTAAGGCTTAGGGGTAGTATGGGGTTTATGGGTTGAGGGCTACAGGGCTTCAGGCTTAGGGTCATAAGGTTTAGGGTTTTAGTGTTCAGGGCTGTAGGGGTTAGGGCTATTAGGTCTAGGACTAGGAGATAGAGTATAAGGTCATAGGCTTTAGAGGCGAGGGTTATAGGGTGTAGGGCTTAGGGGTTGTGAAGGGTTTGGGGGTTTAGGGTTTGGAGGCTTTCTAGGGTGTATGGGGTTAGACTTATAAAGCTCAGTTTTACAAGGTGGGGCTGCAGCTTTAGAGGCTAGGGCCATAGGTCTAGTGCTTAAGGGTTCCAGGGCTGTAGGGTTACGTGCGCAGGACCTTATGTATTGTGTAACGCTGGTGCTTTCCTTGCTATTCGGGAAACACTTCAGATTTTGTTGACTGTTGAACATTGCAGCAATCAGTTATTTCAATACTTCAAACATTTTATTCTATCGCAACCATTTATATGCTCGAGATACGTATTGCATTTTGCCTGTTGTTGGAAATGCTGCATGTATTGTAAAAACTTACCAACCCTATCTTTCAGTTAGTCCTTTAACGTACTGTAAAGTGGTTTAGTAAATATTTTTTGCTTAATCTAATTATGGTAATGGCTTAAAGTAGATAGTTTACTTATTTGAATATTTTGCTACTTTCAAACATTTAGACACCTAGATTTTCCAAAATGCCTACAGTACTTGAAATATTCCAGACTGTTAAAAAGATTCAAAATGATTCCAACGTTAGCATGTTTGAATGAGTAGAGTAACTAAGACTACAATGTTTAAGGCATTAAAAATGAACGAGGTAGTCAAAACAAAAATGTTTAGAACAACAAAAAAGGTCTTTACTTGCATAATAACGGCAATGCTTAAGAATATTTAAAACAACATTGAAGTACTCTAAGTTGCGGCCAGCGAATGCAGAGAAGACACCTGAGCAGGTTTCGAATATCAAGTATTGCCTTTGCATTACTTACGTTATGTACGTTTGGCAAGAGCTCTACATGATATGGCTTCAGACTACTGAGAATACTGACAAAACAAAGTTAAGTACTCTTAGTAATCAATAGGGCGGATCCCAAAACTTTTCTTGGATCCACCCCATGGATAACTGAGATTACTGAAAAAAGTTCAGTAAGACGGTAGTCCAAACGTTGGATCCAAGAAAAGTTCTGGGGCAATCTTGGATCTGGGATTCAGACTCTGGATTACGGAGATTACTGAAAAAGTTCAGTAATCTCAGTAATTATTTCAGTTCTGAAATGCACGCCCAGTGTTATTTCAAATTATGTTAAGGCCCACCAATACCATAAAAGAAAGGAGCGCTATATAATATTCAATAGGATACAGACACAGACCATCAAACAGACAGGTGTCCACATCGTCCCTTTCTGCAAGGTTCAGGGTGTAGGGTTTAGGGTTTAGGGTTTAGGGTTCAGGGTTTAAGCCCTGAACTGCCCAAGCAATTGACACCTCAAACCTAACCCCTAAACCCTATATCCTGGGAGCTAGATCTTCTAGATATCAAAAGTTTTGTGGGCTCCCAATAGCAGGGGCTGTTTTGGCATTGCGTCATGTAGATGGACCCCAATCTTGAAATATTCATATGAGGAGGCCTTACATGACTAATGGTGCTCTTGGACATTTTCGCAGAGATTGCTCTAAACCTTAATCTTTGAGTCCTTATCCATGAATCCTAAATCCTAAGCACAAACTCCCACCCACTGCCATTTCAGGAATCATGTTGGCTGGGTCGTGGAGGAGCATTAGCCTACTTGTGACTTGCTTAGTGTTAGGTGTGTGCACATGCATTCAAAACAAAGCGGTTGTAACCTCGAAGAGGTCTCAGCCGGAGTCATCGTGAAAACCCTTCCCAGCCTCCAAGAACCCAAACCTCATACCTAAACCTTAGACCCTTAACCATAGTGGTCAAAGCTTTGCTCGCCTCCTGAAATTCTAAACCCTAAGCCCTAAACTCACCCTAAACCCTAACCCCTAAACCCTAAACTCTGAGCGTAGGAATCCATTTGGGGTTCGCAAATTCATTGTCGTTTTTGAGGTCGCCGTGCCGAGGCTTCAAAGTTTTAGGCGAATGAGGAGTGGAGGTTCGATGATGACTCGCGCGATTTTGCGCAAGAACAATTGCACAAGTCTTCTCAACTAACATCCGACTTGTCTCTCCAAGGGAAGCCTGGCCTGATTTTGGCTCACCTGCATGCCTAACCGGAATAAGAGCAAATCTCCCAAAGACTTTCCATGGCAGAGTGTGGAGTAGATAGGGTTGCTGTAAAGGAACGTACTTTACGTTACTATATCGAGGAAGCCTTATTACTTACTATATGTCCCCATTCTGGTAACTTTATTTAAGTCCTGAGCAGCAATCCAGTAGATGCTGAATTTTTTCATCCCGGACTTCCGTGCATCAACGAGATGTCTGGCGCCAGCAGATGCATTGGAAGCCTAATGAGCCACCCAAAACAGTACCTCAGAAAAGAAGAACGAATAAGGACGGCGAGGGGCTCATTAGGCCCAAGTTGCTTACAGATTTGTGGCCTTGTCTCTCAACAGAGGTCCCCTGCATGCAGCAGGTTTCGACTTTCAACGCTGTTCCTCCACATTTGAGCCGCCCAGAAAAATAATTACAAAGAAGGATTCTTCACATGGTTATGAGGGGTTGTGCTCCCCTGAAGCCTAATACGGACTGCAATCTAACATAGACCAGCTTTCTGGATTCTATCTCTATCGCTTTGGGGGAGCGCATTCAGCGGTCTACATGCATGTAGAGCTGACTCTCGGGCGGATTCCAATGGGGGGAGCCCAAGTCAGCCCTATATAAGGCTAAACCCAAAGCCCAAAGTCGCTAAACCTTAAACCCAGAACCCTAAACTCGAGACCCTAAACCTTAAACTATACACTGCCCCTAGGTTTAGGGTATTGATAATCCAAGTATAGCTGCTAGTCAGCTAGTCTTACAGCAGTCCTGGGCATGATAGAGGACTTAGGGTTCAGGGTTAAGGTTTAGAGGGCATATAATTGGGTCATAAGTACTGATATAGTTGGGTTATAGTTACCTTGATCCGTTAATCCTCCCTCTATACATGTATATAGTATCCCACAACTCCCCAGCTTCCATTTCCTTCTCCATTTTCTGTCGTATTTGACTCTCCAGTATTGGGTTATGGTTATCCTTAAACATCCAAGTACACCCTAAACCTAGACCCGAACCCCGCAGCACAGGGGACCGCCAACTTGAGAGACCAGCGGTATCTGAGCCATTTCAACAAGGGGAGGATTACGCTTCTTTGGTGGCTTGGGGAGGCAAACTTGGGGGTTCCAGGAATCCATTCAGCGACCAGATATCTTCTTATATGTATATGTATATATATATGTATATGCATATGTATATATACATATATATATAGTTATACATATGCCTATACATAGGGGCAAGTGGTGTTGTGGTTTCTAAACGAATCTTTGGCGCTCATAGCCTGAGGTCTATTTGCCACTGAACCCGGAAGGTGGGTTTTGCTGCTGCTGGACTCTCTCTCGGCCTCTCATGACGCAGGAAGTGTAAGGGCTCAGGGTTTAGGGTTTAGGGTAAATCCTAAACCCTAAATCCTAAGCCCTTAAACCGTAAATCCAAAACCTCAGCTGAGCCAAGCCACTTGGCAAACCTCCCTAGGAGGCGGCTTCAGATTTTCCCACCAAACCTTTGGTGAAATGCTGAAATGAAGGGCCTGAACAGGGGCTTAGGGGCTAGGGTTTAGGATTTAGTGTTTAGGGGGGGAGTATAATTTGATTTGGGACTTTAGCATTCTAGCCCTGCAAACAGAGTAAGGCTATGTCGTCTTTTTGGTTATAACAAGCTCTAAACCCCAAACCCTAACCCATAAACCCCAAATCCCAGACTTTAAACCCGAAAGTCCAAACCTTAAACTCCAAAACCTAAAACCTAAGCTACTACACCTAAACTTCATGTGTCAGAGAAGGGGATGATGAAGGCGTGCACTTTTAAGCAGACTCCGAGACCCTAAACCCAGTAACAATAGTGATCTCAATATGAGTGATGCTAACGGGGTCTAGGGTTCGGGGTTTAGGGTTTAGGTTTTGGGGTTATCAAAGTTGTATTGTATTCACAGTAGTGACAACGTACACTAGTAGTAGCAAGAGTGGTGATAACAGTAGCAAGAAAACATGAGTAATTGCGAAATTATAGCAATCACAATAATAGTTGTAAAAGTCGTAATAATGGTAGTCGTGAAAATAAGTAAAAAAATCTGCTAATAGTGATATTTCTAATACTCGAAGTACGGGTAATAATCGTTAGTAGTCATAATAGCGATCATAGGAAGAAGAATAATATAGCAATAGCGGTAAGAATCGCGACAATGCTTGTCAAGAAGTAGTAACAATATGAGTAATATGAGTAGCAGTAAGCAAAGTATTAATGATACTCGAAGAAATAATACTAGAAAGTGAAATAGGAGGAACTATAGCAATACTAGGCATACTAGAACAAATAGTAGTCATCGTAATAATAGAAATAACTGAAATGATAGCATACTAGGAATGATAGATAGATAGCAATAATGCTGGTAATAGTTTTACGAGTAATATTAAAGGTGATATAATAAGAACAATAGTCAGAAAAGGAATACACGTAGTACTACCCTCAATTGTGGTAATCCTTGTAAAAAGAAATAAGAACAAAAGTAGTAAGAGCAGTAATAACAGTCTTTATAATTATAGAAGAGGTAGCAGTGACAGCAATACTGAGAACCTAAACAGCCAAACTGGACCTAGCAAGAGCCCCTCATTTTGCCTAGCTTCCTCTTGGGCAGCCAACACGTGCAAAAGCATGCATTCGATGCCCGGTGGGACGAGCACTTTAGGGGGTCCGAAATCCCATTAGCCCGCCAGCAGCATCAAGGATTGGCTCTTCATTCTTCGGACACCCGTATTAGAGTGAAGCATACCCGCTCAGAGCTCAGACGGAAAATGGATTCGATTTGCTTTGGGCATTCCTGTGAATCAGGATCTGCCCCATGTAGGAGGATCCTTGATATGATGCTGAAGGGCGTCCCCTAGGATCCCTACCAAATTCCTGTATGCCCCTAGTTTCCCTAAGGATAGGGACCCGCAGTTGCCCAGTGATCTCAGGGTTGAGGGTATAGGGTTGAGGGTTAGGTTGAGGGTTCGGGACGCATCGTGCAAGATATGCGTCCATCCATGAAGTGCCGTAAATGCTACCCTCCCTAACTAAAGGGGATCCCAATATAGCCCCCCAAAATATTCGAATCCTTATAATAAGGAGACCCAAAATGGCACCCCTAATTTCAGGAAACCCCCACATGAGCCATAATCTAAACTCCTTAAAGGGGGTTATATAGGGGATTATATATGGGACTACTATAGGGGTTATTAAGGGGGATACTAGGAGTTTAGACTATAGCTCACATGGCATTGGAGGTGGCAGTCCTTGGGTTGACAGTAGACATTCGTACTGTCAATGTTAGCCTTAGGGTTTAGTGACATAGGGTCAGGGTTTAGGGTTTAGGGTTTAGGGTTTAGGGTTTGGTGACATAGGGTCCTTCTTGTAGTTGATTATAGCCCCGACTAAAAATTCCCGAACAAGGAACCCTTTCCATGATTTTTCTTGGGGAAATATTGCCTGTGGCTCATATATACCGGGACCGTGATTAGGGAGGGGACGGAGGGTTCAAGTCAAGATAATCCTAAACCCTACACCCTAAACCTTAAACGCGTAGCTTCAAGCCGTAGCCCTAAAATGGAGTTTTCTTCGTTTACTGTCGAGTTTAGGAGGACAGGAAGGAGGGTCAAGTGCGTCAGCTCTGGGAATGTAGGTTTAGGGTTTACGGTTTAGGCTATGCGTTCGGGGTCGGGGGAGGGGGCGACCGAAGGCGTCTAGGGTTTGAGGTTCAAATATCTAAGGTTGAGGGCTTAGGTTTAGGGATTCGTGTTCGGGCTTAACCATACAGACTTTTTAGGGTTCAGGGGTTCCGGGTAAAGGATTTGAAGATCAAGGGTTAGCCTTTATTAATTGAGCCTTAAGTTCAGCCTAAACCTAAACCATAGCCCGGGTTCAGGGTGGTTCCGCGGGTTAAATTTTTAGGCTTGGGTTCGGGGCCTGGGCCCTAAACCTTAAATTCTAAACCGTAATCCAGGGTTTGGGATTTCAAAGAAGGGTTTATGGTTTATAGGGTTTATGCATCCAGGTTTAGGGATCTGGGGTTGGAGATTCGAAGATTTAGGATTCAGGAATCTAGCGTTTGGAGCCTAAAGATGAAGGATATTTAGGGCTTCCGGGTTTAGGGATCAAGGGCTTGCGCTGTTCTAAACCCAAATCCCTAAACCCTAAACACGCCCTATTGTTTGGCAGGCCTGGGGTTTGGTGTGTACATGTTTAGCTTTCAGGGTTTCGGGATCTCACGGGTATTGGGTTTTGTGGTTGAAAATTTAGGGCTCAGGAAAGCTTAGGGATCTAGATTAGAGGTTTAAGGTTTGGGGTCTAGCGTACCCTAAACCCTAAACCCTAAGGGTTTGTAGGTTAGGGGCTTCAAGATCCGGGGCTTGGGGTTTAACGATTTGGGGTTTAGGGTTCAGGTGCCTGGTGTGTGTGTGTGTGTGTGTCTCGTTTTGCAGGGTTTTTGGGGGGTTTCAGAGATTTCGGATTTAGCGATCTTGGGGTTGGCGATAAAGATCTTTGGGGCAGGGTTTTGGAACTTGGGCTGGGGTTTAATGAGTTTGGTTTTAGGGTCTAACCTTTAACCCTAAACTTCAATAGGGGTCTAGGTTTTGGGGGCTCAGGGTAGGGGTTTGAGGTGTAAAGAGTTTTGGGTGCAGGGTTTTGGGTTCCAAAGATTTAGGGCTTGTGATGGCTTATGGTTTACGGATCTAGGGTTTGGGGGGCTCTACGGCTAAACCCTGGGCCCTAAACCCTCAACCCTAAACCGGGTTCTAGGTCTGTGCTTTGAAGATGCCTTGTTCTTGATTCGGGAGCTACGGTTTCTTCCTTTATGATTTAGGGTTTAGGGCTCAGGGTTTTGCGGTTTAGGGTTTAGGGTTTAGGCTGTAGGGTTGAGGGTTTAGGCTGTAGGGTTTAGGCTGTAGGGTTTAGGCTGTAGGGTTTAGGGTCTAGGGTTTAGGGTTCATGGGTTCAGGGTTTAGGGATCGAGGTTGCTGACTTGAAAGATTTAGGAACCAGGGCTTCTATGGCTCGTGGTCTGAAGATTCTGGGTTCAGGATTAAGGGATATGTTCCAGGATTTAGGGTGTAGGGTTTAGAGTTCTAGGGTTTGAGGTTTAACCATTCAGACCTTTCAGGTTTCATATACCCTAAACCCTAAGGTCCCAGGTCCCAAACTCTCTCTCTCTCTCTCTCTCTCTCTATATGTTTAGGGTTTGGGGTTTCAAGACGTAGGATTTATAAGGCTTACGGATCGCTGCAGTTTTTTTTTTTTTTTTTTAACATTTATCGCTTTGGGGTTTATGGATGTAATTAGGACTTGGGGCCTTAAGCCCTAAAACCCTAAGATTTGTGGTCTTGGGTCGAGGGCATGGTGTTTTAGTTTTTAGGGCTTAGTTTTTTAAAACTTGGGTTTGAGATCTTAACAATGTAGAGATTTTAGTGTAGGGGTCTAGGGATTGTGTTAACAATGCACCCTAAACCCTATAGACCCTCAAGGTTTTAGGAGTCTCGGGTCTTGTGGTTATAGTCCCCCTTAAGTAGATAGAATATGGCTTTGGGCACATTGCAATTTCGAGTCCATTTCAGGGAGGGGGAAGCAAGTATGTATGTATATATGTATAAACATATATATATATACACACGATCCCAGAGCATCAGTTGCCTGGCATCCAGGCTTTGTAGGGTCGTCGGGGTACAAAAGTCGAGCTGGTTTGGCATCTGGGCCACCATCAATGTCGCGTCTTCCGCCGAGTTGTTAGCAGCGTGCTTGCTCGCCTGAAGCCACGGTCGGAGTGAGGCACGGTGGTCCTCGGCTGGCCCACGCCGACTTTGTTTCTGCTTGGGCAGCACTGTCCTTTCCTCCCGAAATGCAGGCTACCGCTTGCCATGTTCGCATTTTGATCTCATTGCTCTGCTGGCCCCGCATGCCCTGGTGCATGATGAGATTGTGTCCAGAGCATGCCGGGGCCATCGCCATGCTCTCATTGGCACGACTTGGAACAGGGCTTTCATACGCCCCCCAGTGCGGATGCATGTTTCGGTGATTGGCTGCACGGCTGGCTATTCCACGCGTCGCGCATTTGGTTTGCAATCCCGTGGTGCTGCCCATTTCGCTGTCATGCGCATGCGCAGCGCCGCTCCCAGACTGGGCCAGATATTGGCGCATGGCTCTCAAGGGTGTAGCGGCCACCAGGCTGGCGTGGAAGCCCTGCCATGAGGAGGGAGAGCGAGAGAGAGCAAAAACGGCCATGGGTAATGATCAGAATTTGTGAAGCACAATCATATACAAAAGCATGTCAAAAAGACACGCGTTCGTCGAAATACGGATGGCGTCTGATAAGCTCGGGCCGGGACCAGGTCGCGCACCAGCCCGCCAGAACCGCCATTCCAGCGCCCCCAGGCTTCCACCTTCGGCGCGATGATGCGTTGCGAGCTGCTGTCGGTGGCCCACTTGAGCCGCTGAATGGTGCCCCATCGACATGCGCGTCGACAAGTGTGTTGACATGTCACGATACTTGGATGGTGTCGCAAAACATGAGACCGGTGTGGGGCCCGCATGTGCAATTGCCGGCGATCCAGCAGCTCCGGCCACTGCTGCAGGACCACCCGCGTGCCTTTCCGGTCCCTTTGCCCACGCCGCCTCACCGCAAAACAAATGTGCAAAAATTCGCGCAACAACCACGACATGTCTTGTGGTTGAATTTGGCTAAGCAAGCCCCGCAATCTTGGCAGCATGGGCTAGCCGGAGAAAAGTCCGACGCCAGAAGCCCTCCACACCACGGGCGCGCGATTTCACAGCTTAGTTCACCGCACCAGCCAAGTGTAACAGTGATTCGTAAGGGTATTCGTTTATGCTGTCAAGATTTAAATTTTTGTTCATGCGCCAGCAAGGCAGCTGCTTGATTGGGATGCCAGCATTTGCGCGTTACAACCCAGACAAGCCACATACTGTACTCACTCGAAGCTCACTAGCCGACCTTTTTCTTTGTGGCGTTTGTGAAGTTGTCTACCAAATATCTGTGTAAATTTGGTTGCTTACATGTCAAATGCTTTTCATGTTTTCCGGATGTGTGGAAGCTGGGAAGACCCTGCGCCCTTTTCCTTATGGAAGTAACGTCGGATACCTATTCGCCTGCTTGTGTACGTGGGCGTGTATGGACGCGCGCCCTACCACTTTCAAGGGATATGAAGGGCAATGGTGGTGGTGGAGGATAACGGTTGGAGGACATTCTAAACAGACGGCAATGTCCAAAATGAGGCTGGGGTTTATCCCGCCCCATTTTCGCAGCGAGGATGAGCTGGTTATCTGATTTGGCGCTGCTGTGACCTCCTCGGTCGTTCAAGATGTGCCGCGTATGACCTTTTGCCTGTGTTTTTAAGTGTTTTGTAACGGGAGCTCCCGCAGCAAGTGTGTAGGGACATCGCAGCAGGGCCTGCGGGGATTCTGTTTCGTGCCGAACTTGTGGATCCGATTGCGTTAGAATCGCTAAAAGCATGCATGTCGCGGGATGTGTTTACTGTAGGCAACCGTAGGCAAAAACAACGCCCACCCACGACATTCCGCTTTCTTTGGTATCACGAAACGACATGCGGCACGGAATCTGTGACAGGATGTGTCTGCGAGCATCTGCCCCAGCAAACGCATTGCTTGTTCGTGTCGGGCTAATACCACAACGTTTTTTCTTTCGATCTTTTTTGGTGCACGAAGTTTTTGGCAACCAGTCTTCGGGCGTTTCTTGTGCATGGCTGGAAGCTGTCAGATCAGTTTTTGAGTTTTCCAACGCTCATTTTTCGCTTTGGCGACATCGACAACCGCCTGCCCGTCAGGTTTTTTGCGGTTCGCGGTTTGCACTGGGCATCACGCATGTCTGTGCGTTGGACACGCCTGGCCATCCCCGTGCACGCCTGACACAATGCTGCCAGAAAAGAGCGTCCTTCATCAGGACACAGCATTGTAGGTCGTTGTTGTTACCCCTTTGTTACTGATGTTCGAGACTTTTGCATGCAGATGTTATTCCGCAATGGCAGGTCATGTGGATTGGCGGGTTCCATTTTGTTTTTTTCTGTCGTGTTTTTTGTTTGTCGCGTTTTTTTACCCCGACGGCGTCTGTTACGGAGACAATATGCGTTTGATTATATATGGTCAGCCTGACAATTCCCCATGTCTTTACAGGACCGTAGTCTTAGCGAGGCGTCAAACTGAAAGATAACTCACGTGGTTTCACTGAGACATACTGGGACTCGGACGGGCGAAAACGAAAGCGAACGCTTCTTGGGTTGGACGGGTAAGCACCCTGGACTGCATTGTTGGTGCGTTCGTGTGGCAAAACCCAATTGCTGGCAGCTACAGTCAAGTGCGGCTGGCAACGCGGCGTGCGTATGCGCGCGTGCCCATCTCGCAGTGACGGCCTGGCAAGCGGATCGGTGGCATCAGGGAGCGCTATTTGCTTAAAATTCCGAAGCGCAGGTGCGGCGTTTGTCATGCGTTTTGTTTGGTTTGGTTCTGTGATGTGTGCGAAAATTAGCACGCACCTCATTCACATTGGGACCCATGCTTGTACCGTCGCCGATATGAGATGGTCCGTGGAGCCGCCGCATTCACGAGAGGGATGATAATAACCTCCGGTAATTACAAGGTTTAAGAGGAAGCCCGTCCTTAAGTTGGAAAGCCTGCAAAACGATAAGAGTAAAAAAAACGATAACGCCGATTTTCGGACCATTCGATCCCATGAATTTGGCTGTTGTGTGGCCATGACCCAAAAATCATAGCTGTTTGTCATAGCAAAATCCCAGTGACCCTAGCTGATTACATGGCGAGATGCCCAAGCATCCTGTTCCAGCTCCTTCTACTTCGAGAATTTCATGCCCCGCATATATGGCACGGGTCCCTTTAGTTCTGGCTGTTTATACGGCAAGGACCATGTTTCCCAGCTGTACCAATGAGAAGAAAGCATGGAACCCTGGCTGTTTTTTATGGCGAAGTGCCTTTTTAATCCTAACTGCTGACATGCCGAAGCTGCTTTGTCGACTATCTGCTGAAATAGCCCAAGCACCCCTACAACCCTAAGCCGCTTCCATGGCAAGAGTTCATTTGAGTCCAGGCTCCTTGCATGGCAAGAATCCCCATAATCATAATCATAAATTTAGCTGCTCCTTTGCAGAAGCTCCATAGCTGCGCAGACCGGAAAGATCCTTGTTTTCCTGGCAGTTTGCGTGAATCGCGATATGGTAAGATTCCCTATATATAGATGTTTCTTTGGCAAGAACTCGCAGAATTCGAGCTATTTGCAAGTAGAATTCCGTGTAATTCTACTTGCTTATGTGGTAAAGGGCTGTTATGACATAAGCCCCTATCATCCTAGCTGTCTATGTGACACGCAAATCTAATGATATGGCATATGGCAAGAATTCCTATGATCTTCGACGTTTCTATGGCAATACTCCGTAGACCTCAACTTGCTTATACAGCAATTATGCTCCAATGCTTGATTGCCAATATCGAAACAAATCATGTAATCCTGGCGGTCTAGGCAGGAGTAATTCTTGTAATCCTACCTGCTTATGTGGAATTCTGCCAACAATCCAAGCTGTTGGTGGCAGAGCGGCAGCATTCCTCGATTTTAGGTTCGATTTGTAGTGCCCTAGACGATAACAAAACGATAAGCAAACGATAACAAAAGTTGCAAAATTGTGCGGATGCAACACAATTCCCACGGCCTGGATTTTGGAGTTCGGGGGCAATCCGTTGTCTGGAATGTGATGCTGGGAAGAACAAGGACGGTGCGGCCTCATAATGGCCCCCTACCTCGCTATCATAGCTCACAACGAGCGTATCATGGCCTCTCATGACTTTTGACCTTTTTGGAAGCTAGGCTCCAGTATTAAGCCGGTTGCGCAAACGGGCCACTCCAGCGTTAAACTTGCACCTCTGAGTTTCCCTTCGGCTTCAAAAATGGACGATCCCAGCATGGAAATTTTTACTATGAGTTCAAGAATGTATATTGTATTACAAATCCATGAATTTCATGCTTGCTTTTGGGATTTATGAATGCAGTACCTAAACTTGTGTTGTCAAGCAACGGCTGAACTTGTCCTACAACTCAAAGAATTCCATTCCGGTTACTTTAACTAAACGCAAAGAATTCCAACCCGGTTCCGGAGACGAGCGATTCCAGTACTGAACTTGTATTACTAACTGTTGTGTTTCTTCGCAGTTTCTGCAGTGCGGGAGGGTGTCTTTTCGTGAAACGGGCATTTGGCGACGCTGATACCAAAGCCAACTTGTACAAGCAAATTGACTTCTCCGCTCACACCTTTTAAAAAAAGTTGCCGTAGGAACGCTGCAGGTAT
>CAJNIZ010001205.1:0-24013 GCA_905231905.1 Symbiodinium pilosum | reverse complement strand
TTAAGGGTTTAGGGTTGGGGCCCTAGTGTTGGGGGCGGGTATACTTACTAAAGAGCGTGCCACATTAGTAAACTACCTGTTGTTCGCGCCAACACATCGAACGAAGCTAACATTTAGACTCTACAATTTGGTATACTGACTCTACTGTTGCTAGTTACAAAATACTACTCACATGTTGCGTGGAATGCCCCGAAGCCATCGGCCACCTTTGAGAAGCCAACATGGGTCCTCGCAAAAGAGAAAAGTGCCTTGCAGCCCTGCGCATCCGGCGAGCAATCCACCCTAACTCACAACAGAAGCTTTCGATGCCCAAATGATGATCTTTGGGGGAGCCTATACCCCAAACCCTAAACAATCCATGTTAACACCATTTGTTGGGGTGTGGTTTACGTAGAGCTGCGGCACTCTGCAACAAGAGGTATATGGGTGGCCCCCAAGTTGGAACTCCATGTTTGTTGGCTACCTCAAAGGAGGACTGTTGTTGAGGCCCACAATTTCTGGAAACCCCCTCATATTTATGCTAAAATTAAGGTTCAACACACAAGTACAAAACAATAGCCTAAACCCCAAGCCCCCCGCCAGGAGCTTCACCAACCCCACGACAAATCCTGTGGTCTGGCCAGCCAAGATGCGTTGGCTTCGCTTGCCAATGTTGTCCTGAAGCTTGCAGGAGACTACACACCGCAGCGCCACCCGCAACCCTGAATCTTGAACCCTCAGCCCGAGAGTCGAATCCCTAAACCCTAAAGCCCTTAACCACAAATAGTAGTTTCCACTTGATTTTCCATTCTCCCAATATCACCCCAATATAACCTTAATATTACCCCAATGGGTACCTACATCTCCTAAACCGCAAACCCTCAACCGCAGGCAGGCGTGAGGGCTCAGGTTGTCTCAGGCTTTCGCGGCAAAGTTGTTGATGTCAGGGCCAGGGGGCAGCTGGGGAAAATGTTCTACCTTCCCATGACGTCATTGTGGGGGAGAGTATATGAGTACTGGCAAAGCTTTCATCATAGAGGAGATCTTCTATCAGAAGTTCATGCCCGTAGAAAAAGCCTTTCTCAAGTGGGCCTGCGCTACTGTCCTGCTCTTCCCCCAAATAAGCATCCTGATTATGGCTTAGGGTTTAGGGGTGATTCCCATGATCCCTTGTATACTCATTGTACTGCTCTACAGAACCACTGTAAATTCCCATACACGCCTCCAAAAGCAAAAAAGCATCCTCTACCCTGGCTAGCACCGTGGTACCTAAACCAGGTCTCCGTTCTTCGGATTCCATTCCGTTCTGCATCATGCTTCATTCCGGAAAACCAGAGCGAAAGCTGTTGGGAACAGCTAGTTTATAACTAGCCTTGCAACGTTCCTACGCCTACTTGTTGGGCAGTTTCCCAACATCAACCATATGGAATGGTTCCGCATAGAATGGTTACTTGAGACCCCGCTGCACTACGTTTTATCCCGGTACCCGACTGGGGTCGCCATTCAAGGAAGTCCTGTTGATGACACATCCTAAACGTCAGCCCCTGGACCCTAAACCGAAAACCATATACCCCACATCCTGAAAACTTAAACAACCACAAAGACCCCCTTTACTGTTATCACCACTCTTATCACGTTTATCAACACGATTATTACTGGTTTGATTACTAATATCAACACCCCTGTATCTGTTCAGGCCATGGTGGCCAAGGCACCATCACCTCCTCGGGCAGGCCGAGGTCCGTAATCTCACTGCCATCTTCTTCGCGACCCTGGCAGTAAAGCTTCTCAGGGATGACTCGGTTTCAGGCCTATGGTTTAGGGTTTAGGGAGTAGGGTTTAGGGGTACGGGCTGGCTTAGGGTGTGGGGTTTAGGGTGTAGGGCTTCGGAATTAGGGTTTCAATTTAGGGTTTAGGGCCCAAGGTTTTCGCTAACCCTTTTGGGTTTGGGGGGGATGCTTTTTGCCAGGTCTGGATACCCATTCGGAGTGTTAGCGAAAGCCTATGACAATCATCTCACGAGACATCTGCCCAGCAAGGAAAGACAGCCAACCATGTCTCACGCAAGAATAAGCCGTACCCTAGTAGGTGGCGACAGTACATGAGCCATAAAGTTGACACCCTGAACCCTAGACCTTAGGTAGACCTCCCACCCAGCAATACTGGCTGCAAGGGATCACGGTGATTGTATTAGGGCCCTCTTACATTCCTATTATTCCACTATTACAGGGTGGGGGTCCACCTAAATCCTGAACCCCTAAACCCCTAAACTCTAAATGCCTAGATCCTACCTCATGGATCCGTGCTAAGTCCCCAGACTTACCCAGTATTGCAGGGTGGGGGGTCTTCCTGACCTAGACCTTAGTCAACACCCGCCAACAAGGCCTCCAGCACGCTGATGTACCTAAGAAGCGCAGCAGAGTTAGGGTTTAAGATTCAAGCTTTTGGGGTTTTCGGTTTAGCCCTAGACCCCACACCCTTAACCTAGGCTTTAGGGTTTTGGGGTCCAGGGTTCAGGGCCTCCAAAATCGACAGCATCTGGCTGTGGATGTTTCCAGGAATGAAAATGGGAAACTAAAAGGGATGTGATTGCAACAGTGCTATTTGCTATTACTATCACTACTATTATTCTTTACAATTACTATCACAACTATTAGTACGATTGTTTATTACTGTACTGTGAGGGATGGCTCTCGCAGCCTTTCCTCTGGTCAACTCCTTGCAGTGCATCGTCCAGCGCTTAGGGTCTTCTGAGAGCTGTGCTACTACGCTGGGTGGCTTAGTCTAGAACTCACACCCAAGGGATACGTGCGGGTTTAGGGTTTAGGGTGGTGGAAGAAGAATATGGGGTCTGTTTTTGGTACTGCCCCCACTCAGTAACAGTTAGATAATAGTTATAATATGGTTATATATATATGTATATAGCCCCTAATAGGACCCCTAATATAGACTGTTACTGGGGGGGGGGCAGTACCCAAGGTCTGTTTCAGGAATTCGGTAGAAATAATTTTGAGAAATTTCCAGCTTCGGCCCTGACAACATCTTTGCTGGATGACTAAACCCTAAGCCGAATCCCCTAAACCCTAAACCCTAAACGGCGTGAATCCATACAAACTGAGCCAAACAGCTTCAGAGATGCCTTCTCCAAGCAGAGCCCTTCCGACTTTGAGGTACTTCTTCATCTAAGTTTGGGGCCGCAAAGTTCACATTTTTTGTGGGTTTCCATAGCATGGATTATGGTATATTGGGGTGAATACTGGGGTCCCCCTGTTTAGGGGAACCCCTGGAACAACAACTTCGGACGTTGCATGTACCCTGCCTTAAACCCTAAACCCTGAACCCTAACCCTGAACCCTGAACCCTCAAACCCTAAACCTAAGCAGTGGTTCACGTGCTCAGGCCAGGTGGCAGCATGGCAAAGATCTGCAAGTACCTGCGGTGTAAGGTTTGTTTTAAGAGTTTGGGGTCTAGGGACTCCACATACTCCACTCCCCCTTTTATTTCCCCCCCCCAGCCCCCTCATACTAAATACTCCCATTGTGGTATGTTATGATGGATTGTGATTATCTAACCTTAGGGGTCTGGGGGGTTATTATTAGGGAAAGGGGAGTATTCCCTCTTCAATCCTTGTGTCCTCAGATCCAAGAATGCCACTGCTTTCAGAAAGTCCCACAAGTTTGGGCAGCTGCGACTTCAGAATGCATTGCAATGCTTTGCGCACACGCTAAGCCCTAAATCCTAAACCCTAAACCCTAATTCAGCTGCAGCCGGGTGGAGCACTGGTACAGCGGCCCAGAATGCTGGGTGATGAGGTTGCAGAAGCTGTCACTTTTGAGAACTACCTCGGCAAGTCGCTTTGAAACAAATTTGCGTCCCGTTTTGGTACCCCTGAATATTAGGTGCCGGAATATAATCACATGTAATCCAAAAGGGCCCATAATTTCAAGAACAACCGACGGGTAAAGATCCCTAAACCCTAAACCCATGAAAAAATATGGGGTATATGGGGATCTTAGTATAATATACCCAAAGCCATATTCTATCTACTTAAGGGGGACTATAGATTCAACCTGCAGCCAGGATACATAATGACAGGTCCCAGCATCAGCGGTCCTCATCTTCGGGAGTGTCGCTTCTTTTTTCAGACGGGCTTCTTCTTACAGAGTAGCTCAGAGGTTTCAGGCTTTTACCCCTAGGGTTGTACCCCTGGATTCTGGGATTCTGTTAAGGAACCCTAAGGGACCGACATTGGCTCCTATAAAGGCTACATTGAGGCCATATTGGGAAACCTTTTAGAGGTACGACCTTAGCGGTGCAAACGTACCTGAAGAAACGTCGTTCAAGCTACGCAAGCATATTACAAGCCAGTAGTGTAATCTACAATGGCACACTATACCAAATCCTAAACATATGGCTAAGGCTTAAGGTTTAGGGTCTAGGGTTTAGGGTTATTACCTTGTTAGTGCCCAGATATTTTAGCACAGTTTCAATTTCATTCTCCGTTCGCTGGTCCATGTGGTTCTCCATTAGTGCAATCATATCCACAAACCCTATGTAACCCCTTTTCCCTGAGCCTAGACAACCCCTTAGCCTACTCCCTAAACTCTATATAACCACTACCCACCTACCTACCTACCTACCTACCTACATACATTACATTACATTACATTACATTACATTACATTACATGACCTTTCATTGCATTACATTACATTATATTACATTACATTTACATTACATCTACATCTACATTTACATTTACATTACACACATAGATGCGTACATAGATACAAAGAAATATACTCCAATATAGCTTTCCGGCCATACGAGCTTTTGCTTCTTGAGCGAAAGATGCCATTCAACATCACTCAGCTCCTCCAGGAAGCTGCCGCAGAGCTTGCTTCTGTTTAGGGTTGAGATATGGGTTATCTATGGGTTATAAAGGGATTATATCCGGGTTATATAGGGATATAGTTCATTTCCGAAAAGTGATAATTTCCCAAAATAGGGGGACCCCAATATAGACCCCAAACTACTACAGTCCTTATTATAGGGACCCTACGCGTAGTTTGGGAACACCCCAAGTAGGGTTTAGGGTTGCGGGCCTTGTCACAGTGACACCCGCCCATAATTTTGAGAAACCCAAAGTTCTTGCGGTCCACAGATCCTACTTGGAGGGTCAGGGGGACTGAGTAAGTAGGTTAGTAATGGGGATAAGTAGGGTTGCTATAGGAGCTATTAACCTACTTACTAAGTCCCCCCGACCCTCCAAGTACACCCCTACCGGAACATCTTTTCTCGCCAGGCTGCAACTTGCCACGGTGCTGCCATTTCGCAAAGATGCAGGGCATGCATAGGATTTCGCCGATGTTGCACGACATCCGATCCTGGAGGAGGAGTATGCTGGAGCCCCCATCAAGTGTATCAAGTGTTCTGCTCAAGCTTATGAAACGTGTAGAAATTGGTAGTTCCGCACAGTGGGGGAGGACCCCAGATAAACTCCAGGGTGCGGAGTTATCATAAGGACAATAAAGGTCACTTTCTAAAAGAGGATTTTGAGAATCAACCCATTAATGCTGCAGCAGGAACACAGTGAAGCCTACAAGCATCCGACAATGTCCTGGCAAAGTCATAGCTTAGGCTTGTGTCACCATTCATAAGGTAGAGCAGGGAGGGACATCATTTCACCTATGATCATACCCTGAACCCGAAACCCTAAACTCCATAGAAGCAGCTAGAGTGTCCGGGTTTTTGTAAGGGTGGCCGGCCTCAAGGACCTCACCTAATTAATTACATGGGTTAGATTGGGGTTAAAGTGGGGATAGTAGAAAAGAAAGTGGAAAGTGTAGGGATTCTATAGGGCTTAGGGTTTAGGGATTCGCGACTCTTCACCATGGATGCAGGCTTTTTTGGAAAAGGTCTGGAGCCTCCGTAGGACCAGGTCACAGGGGCATGTCCAAGGCTTTAAAAAAAAATGGCGCAAATTGCACCCAAGTCCCCTCCCCTACCCTGCCCCAGCCCTGCCCTCCCCTCCATCCGAGTCCACCCACTTTGCACTTCACAATCCTCAAACACTTGAACTAGCATGCCTAGAACCAACAAAACCGCTGCAGTTCAAAAGAAACACTCACTTGAGGGACACATCACCCATGCGTTGAAGTGGGGAGGGGGGGTGTTGTGAAAGTAAGTGCGCCAAGGCTGAAATGCCACGCACCAAGTACACGCAACTTCGGACAAAGGCCTGCCGTCACAGCCAGGTGGGGTAGAGTGGTGCTTCAAAGCGCCATACATATTATCCCCTGAGGTAGATAGAATATGGGGTTTTATGAGGGTTATATAGGGATGGATAATGGAAAAGAAAATGGACACTACTATCTTACAATAGGGTACATCCTATAGATATCCACAAGTCACCGCAACAAGTCCACAATGCCAGCACATGCCCGCGCTTGGTCGTCGCACCCTGCGCATCACTTGATAAAAACAACCGCAACGACATGCAAACGCGGCAAAATGCCGCCAGGTTAAAACTACCATGTCATGCACCTACTCTCCCTGGGGGTAGTAGGGCAAAGGGAATAGATTATAGTGGAGTTATTCAAAAGGGATTATATTCCCGTATTCCCTACGCCATACTAAGAACCAGTCAGGTTTGTTTACATTCTGTTTGGCTGCTTCGAATGCTGTTGCAAACGTTTTTAGCTGCAAAAGAACGGTGACTTGTGGCGCAAAAAAAGCAACAGCCAAGCATTGAGGAATACAACACCATGGACTCGCGACATTCAGGTCATGAAGACCATGACTTTTCTTGCCCTTGAAACATCATGCGTTCCTTGGTTTCTGCTGATTTGTTACATGCAGATACTTCATTGTCTCAAAACCACCAAATGCAGCGCTGTCCTCCACCTTATGCCCAACGCCACGACTTCGGAATGGAACGCTTAAGCAGTGATGTACCTCAAAAGCCAACTATGCGCCACGACTTTTACCGCTTCCCGCACCTTAGACCCTTAACCCTAGACCCTTAACCCTGAACCCTAAACCCTGATCCCTAAACCCTGAACCCTAAGCCCTAGACCCCAAACCCTAAACTCTAAACCTAGGGGCCCTGATAGCCCAGGTCCTGGCCGTCAAACTCCACCGAGTCGGCCATGCGCGAAGAGTCCTGCCATAGTTCCAAGGTGGAAACCATAAATTATGGAATATTACAGTACATTATGGAATAGTATAGTAGTACATTATGGTATATCATAATATATTGTGATATATTATACTATATAGGGGTTACCAATTCTTGGTGCCGCAAAGTCTAAGGCTTTTTTCAACCCCGTCGGGCTTTTGCGTCTTAGCGCAGGGGTGTAGGGTTTAGGGATTAGGGTATAGGGATCAGGGTTCGGGTTGAGGGATTAGGGTTTAGGGTACGGTATGAGCCCTGAAGCCTGGGATCTGTACATACCTACTATGTGCCCTACATGTACCCCTAAAGGTCCCTAGAATCCCCCTAAAAGGTCTAAGGGCCCAGACTCTGGGCCCATGCTTCTGATCTTTGAATGGTCATGAACACAGGCGCAGCTCTTTATGGGTACGTCTTCTGAAAGGGATTACAAGGGTTATATGGTAGTTTCCCAAAATAGGGGGACCCCAATATAGACCCAAAAAGTGTAAAATCCTTATTATAAGGAGCCCCAAAAGGGTACCCCTAATTTTGGGAAACCCCCATATAGGGGTGTACAAGGCGTAACAGAGCAGAGTATACGGGCTCTATCGGGGCGTGAAGTTTAGAAACCTCAAAGCCTATCTATCCATATTCAATCCCCACATATCCCTATACATCCCTACAGAACACAACCTCTGTATAACCCCCATAAAACCTACACCCCCAGAACCTGAGTCTCCCCTGAAACCTTTCCAAGAATTTAGGGTGTGAAATAGGATTTAAACTTTAAAATAGGCAAAACTTGAACACTACTTTCAGGACATCCCCAGATCTGCATCTTCGGCTTGCATGTCGACAGAGACTCAAAATACGTCAACTTAGGTTTTTCCGCATGTGCAAGGTTGGTAATTTTCAAATTGTTGGTCCCATTCTAGATCCCATCCTAATATGGCCCCTAAGCTCTAAACCCTGAAAAGGGACCATAATCTTGACAGCTACCCCTTTGACTCAGCGACGTTCCATCCCACTTCAGCTTGCCTTGTTGCTGACCTTGGCTCATCTCGGGGTTTAGGGTTTACTGGGGCTTGGGGTTTCGGGTTTCGGGCCTGCCGGAGGTTCATGAATCCATGACAGGCACTCATTGAACACAGATTCAACTCGCTTTCTGAGCATGGATGAGAATGCAGCCCGCAATGGTGCCGAGACGAGAAATGGTAGCTTTCCGAATTAGATGGAACCCAACGTAGATCCCAAAATACTATACTTCTTCTTATAGTGGCCCCAAAAGAGTGGTTGGAAACCAATTCGCGCACCAAAAACGCAGATTCGCGCACCAAAAGGGCGGATTCGTGCACTACGCGAAACACGGGATTCGCGCACTACGCCCGGCAGATTCGCGCACTACCCCGTCGGATTCGCGCACCAAGGATTTGCGCACCAAAGATTCGCGCACTACCACGGACCGATTCGTGCACCAAAGGAACGCTGCTTCGCGCACCAAACGGACAGATTCGCGCACCAACTCTTAACCTTAAGCCCTTAACCAACCCTGAACCCTAAAGCCTAAACCCTAAACCAACCCTGAACCCCAAACCCTAAAGCCTAAACCCTAAGAAAGCCCTAAGCCCCAAACCAGCCCTAAACCCTGAACCCTAAGGCCTAAACCCTGACCCCTAAACCCTGAGCCCTAAAACAACCCAACCCTAAACTCTAAACTCTGAACCCTAAACCCTAAAGCCAAAGCCCGAAACCCTGAACCCAAAACCCTAAGCCACACTTCTG
The DNA here is from genome assembly GCA_905231905.1 of Symbiodinium pilosum. Lineage (NCBI taxonomy): Eukaryota > Dinophyceae > Suessiales > Symbiodiniaceae > Symbiodinium > Symbiodinium pilosum. The sequence goes on along the minus strand of CAJNIZ010001205.1, from coordinate 15,096 downwards.
GTTTGTTGCAAAAGTCAGATCCTTCTGGTGCAGGAGTGGGCAGCTTTTGGTGCATGAATCGGCCCTTTTTGGTACTTGAATCGGGTCATTTTGGTGCGTGAATCGGTCTTGCGTAGTGCGTGAATCGTTGGTGCGTGAATCGGATAGTTCTTGAATCGTTGGTGCTTGAATCGTAGTGCGTGAATCGAGGTTGGTGCGTGAATCGTGCTTTTTCGCAAAAGGGTACCCAAAACAAGCAGCAGCTAGGTCGGTGGCGTGGTACCCCAGCACGCCATATTGGACCATGATCATCTCTTTCGCATCAGAGCCCAGTATGAAGACATCCTCAGATCAGGTTTGCGGGTTAGGGTTCAGATCTCGAAACGGAAGTGTCTTCGCTGTGGACTTATAACAAAGATCCTGTCTTAGGGGCATAGTTGAGGGGGTGGGGACTTGGATTGCGCTGGTTGCATCTGTAGGGGTATCTTTGTCACAGGTTCGTCCTTTCTGTCTGCGGGCACATCTGCATGGCTGGCCAATACGGGCTTGTCAGCTCATGGTCCTCATGCATTCCTACCCTGAAGCCCTTCAGATGAGATTCGTTACCCATTGGGGTAATATTGGGCAAATAGTTGCTGTAATTATACTGGGATACTGGAAAATACAATGGAAACTACTGTTTAGGGTCTAGGGTTTAGGGTTCAAGGTTTGGGGTGAGCTGTCTTTGACACACGTGCATCGGCCCACCCACACACACAGGCTCGCGAAGTTGTACTTGCATGCCGGGCTTCCGATTGGGGACCCTGGCTCTCGCTACAAGGAAGCTTGCATTGTTGAGTGCACCTAGAATAATGTCGACCCATGATTCATTAAGCCCCTCCTTCTAATGGCCTTAATATTCGGATACCTATCATAATCACAATTAACGGGAGGGGGTTTATTAATAAGGGGTCTACATTATCCCACACAGGCCCTCTGAAACACCCGCGGACCTTACGCGATGGAAGCTCTCTTCCATCTACCTAAAACCCGACACCTGTATAATGCATATGCCTAAAACCCTAAACCCTTAACCCTAAACCCTGAACCCTGAACCCTAAACCCTAAACCATGTCTGCAACATTATGAGCTCCCTGCAGCCATGAAGCTTGTGAGGAGAGGGCTGATCTCTCATGCATGGACACATGGCACACCTGGCATGAGGGTTTAGGGTTTAGGGTTTAGGGTAGAGTTCTGGGTTGTTGGTTTAGGGTTTTAGGCTTAAGGCTAGGGTGCAGGGTTCAGCGCTCCCGTTTGAAACCCTGAAATCACGAGCTTCGGACTTAGGACAATCCTACCTCACAGTCAACTAAGGCCCCCCAACTTAGATTAGACTACAAGGGGCATCGCTTGCAGACAGAGAGCTTCTTTCTCTTGTGAGCGTCGTCACAATGTCACAACAAGGATGCCGGAGATTTGGCGGCCAAAAAACAGAAACTAGAATGTCACCAAACATTGCTCAATTCGAAACAGCACCCTGGTGCCCGTCCAGTCTCAGAACTCCACAGCAAGTTTCTCACAATAGCCCGTATGGAACTCTAGAAAGGAAACCCAATAAACCTTTTGAAATTCCTGCATACTCCCGATTTCTTTCAAAAGGTACCCCTTCATTGAGAGATTCCCACATGTCCTATGGTCTAAACTCCTAGTATCCCCCCTTGATAACTTATAGTCATTCCCTATATAATCCCCTATATAACCCTTTTAAGGAGTTTAGACTTTAGCTCATATGTCCATGCAAATCTTCAGTGCCTTGCGCAGGAAGCGGTACTCTTGGTTGTGGCCTGGTTGCGCCCCACTTCCGAGGAGCTGACAACTTGAGGGTGCGCCCACTAGGGACTGTCTAAAGAACACTTGAAGCCTAGCCCGTGCTTTCTTGATTTGGTAGTTTCCCAAAATAGGGGGACCCTAATATAGACCCCAAAATACTATAGCCCTTATTACGGGGAACCCCAAAATGGTACCCCTAATTTTGGGAAACCAACCATTTGTATCTGCTCCTTACCCTGAAGGGCAGGCACAGCAAGAAAGGTGCCTTCCCCTCGCGGAAAGAAGCAAACGGACGTCATGGACAAAGGTTAAAAAAAAAGTGTGCAGGGGCTTTCAGAGCTGGGAACTCCTATAGGGATTCTCTAGGGGATATATGGGGATTCTATAGGGGATATACAAAGATAATATAGGGGATATATAGGGTAATATAGGGGATATAAATCAAGTTGGTTTATGTTTAGGTTTGCCAGGGCAGAGGCCTTGGTCCTTGTTTCAATTTGAACCAGAACTTATGGAGGTCCTTGCATCCAATCCGGCAAAGGGAGGTTTTGACGCAGAAGATTCAGTCATTCAAGCCCACTGCGGAAACGCGCTCGCCTCAGTTGCTTCCGAACCCTGCGACGCCCAGCCGCAGTTTTATAGCAAGATGACAAGTGGTCGTACAGTATAACTAGTAAGAACAAGAAGCAAAAGGACAATTGCAAGCGAAATGGAACTTCTGGGTATGCCTAAAATCCTTCTCCTGCCGGGCAATCTTTGACAAGGCGAGAGATCTCGTGATGCCTATGTTGAGAACCTCCGTTGTAACCATGGAGGTCTGAGTTGGCCTTGCCAAGTTCTGTCAAATAAAGAGGGAAAACATCTTGATGCGTAGCATTTGGAGTTGCCAAGGTGCACCACGCCGGAAGAAAGGGTGCGATGCTCAGGAGCGGCATGAAGATCTCCTTGGATTGTGTTGCACCGCTTCTCGTGGACATTTCTGAAAGTTTCGCTACTTGACGTATACTGTCAAAGGAAACCAGGGATTCTATGGGGCCTCTTTGTCATGTGTAAGGTTCCACGGAAGTAAGAGTAATCCCCTCCCCTAAGATTAAACCCTGGACCCTCCAATAAGATATTCCCTCCCTCTCTTTCTCTCTATATATGTGTATATTAAAATGAATAAATATATATATATACACACCGTAATATATCACAACGGGAATATCCAATATTAGGGAGGGGTTTGGGGAAAGTTGAACACAAGGGGGGGATTAAACAACTTGAAGCTTAACTCCAGCGAACTGGCACCCGCACCTCGTGCAGGCGTCGCTTCAAGGACTCGGGGATCTCTTTGAGAAGCCCAACCTGCACCAGCTTCTTCCTACTGCTTACTGGGGGTAAGCAGGGAATAAAGGAATACATTTTAAACGGAATAATCCCGTAGTCCCTACTAACCACCAGTAAGACTGCTGCATCTTCACTGGACTCCAGCTCAAGCTTAATGCGTCCTGAGACCACCGATTTTAGGCCCTTCCATTCAGATCCTTTCAGTGCTCTGGATTGCTCTGGCAATGCCCGAAACGCAAGAAGGAAAAACGAAGGCAAGCTAGCTTCGTTTTGAAGCTACACCTCCGGAAGCCTTAGCAGTTCAGCTGAATGAGTGCTGAAAAGCCACAACGAGTCGACGCTTAGCGCCGATCCCGCGTCAGCTCCAAAAACGTCCCCTCAAGACCCCTCGAGTTCCTTCAAGAAAGTATGTTCAAAATGAAGTCGGAAGCAACATACAATACAATCGCACGTTGCACACGGCAAGTTTCAAAACCCATTCCCTCATCGCATGCATTTGCATGCCCAAGCCCAAAAGTCTAGGCTCAGCAACGGTCTGCACCTGGGTCTGCGCCTGGGCTGCCAACAACTGCTGGTGGCCCAGAGGCAAGATCCCTCTTTTTCTGGTTTTCCTCCTCGCTGAACTTGTTATACCCGGACCGCCGGCCCATAAAGAAGCAGGCCAGACTGACAGCCACCACCAGAACCAAAGCGCCGCCCACAACGCCAAGAACGAGAGGCGTGCTGTCGTTGCTGGAAGTGGCGTCAGTGATCACTTCCACGCAGTTGAGCAGCTGCGCTTTCTCCAAGTCATAGTCCCAGCGTGGGGTGAGGTCAATGTCGCAGTAGGGCGCATCCTTCGGGAATAGGGAGTCAGCCACGGACGACTGGCCGTACAGCTCGTTTTCCACAATCTTGGCCTTGTTGATGGAATGCATGATCAGCCGTCGAAGCAGAATGTCGTCTGTGGGCGCCTGCGCTGCATTCATGACAATGATTTGGTTGAACAGGCGAGGGCCTAAGATGGTCCTGTGCGACACGGAGTGCTGCTTCTCCATTTCCTGCACTTGTTGAGGCGTAAGCACCTTGTCGCCGACTGCCACGTCCAGGCTGCCATCGAGCAGGGCCGCCTTCACTTGGTTGCTGTTGTTGTAGTTGACCACAATCATCTCCTGGACGTTGCCGGCCTCACCCCACCAATCGCTGTTCTTGATGAACTTGAGCTCTGCGATTGAGCCGTCAGCACGGTTGGTGGAACCCGCAAAGATCCAAGGTCCTGTGCCTGAGAAGTTTCGGATGCCCACGCATTGCACTGACACCCCTGAGTCTACGTCGGGCATGCTGCCATCACCATTGACATGGCCCCAGCGGGTTGGACATGAATTGTGAGTGATGGGACTCGTGCTGGGGCCGTTGGCAAAGCTCTCCGGCGAGAGAATGCGCAGGGGCCGGATTAGAGAGATCTCCTGCAAGAAAGGATAGTAAGGTGCATCCAGCATGACCTCGAAGACCTCACCGTCACAATCCCATGACGTTGCGTGCAGCGGCAGGTGGTACCAGCCATGGTACCAGTTGTGATTCAGAGGCGGCTGAAGAACGTGGTCGAAGTTCAGCTTCACAGCAGCGCAGTTGAAATCAACTCCATCGTGAAACTTAACGCCCGTCCTGAGCGTGAAGCGCCATCTCTGACCGCCGTCGGTGGTGTCGGTAAAGGTCCAGCTAGTCGCGAGGGCTGGGACTATTTCCCCATTTTCTCCATAATGCACGAGACCCTCGTAGATCCAGTTGCTGATGAAGAACTCGTTGGGCCGGTAGCTGTGCGGATCCATGGGGCCAGTTGTCACAAAGAGGCCCGTCTGTGCACCAGGCGCGACTCGGATGGTGGAGCTTCCCATGTCAACCATGAAGTTGTGCATGGGGTAATCGTACTGCTGATGTCCGGAGGTGTAGCCCTGCAGGCGTCGGCTCCAAATAGCTGGCACGCGGCGCGACCACATTGGGTTGGAGATGGCCTGCCGATGCATTTCCAGCAAGATCTCAGTCCACTTCTCCTGTCGTGCCTCCTCACTTTCCACAGACAGCACATTTGTCACCAAAGTCTCCATCTGGCTCATGGTCATTGGCGGCTCCATCTTCTGCATGGCCGCATAGTGCGCCTCGTTCTCCGGGCGGAACCATCCAGTGGCAAAGCTCTGCGGATCGTAAGGAGGACCCCACGACTCTGTGAAGCACAGGTTGAAGTCCCCCTCTTGCATGGCTGCGTTAAACTGCTCTTTCGGGAGAAATCTCGTGTTGACGGTGACGCCGACGGCAGCCAGATCGGTGACGATGTCGTCCTCAATCTGCGCCATGAGAGGGTCACCCTCAAGCACGATAAAGTCCAACGTGTGCTGCCTGCAAGTGCCTTCGACAGCCCAAGGCAGCATGGCACCAACTGCAAGAAGAGCCAGAAACGAGTTCATCATCTCTTGAAGAGCGAAGTTCGGCGAGTCCGCCGCTCTCGAGCCGGACAGGGCTTTCCAACGGCCAAAAGCTGCTTTTGGTTTGCATGAAGAGGCTTTTGCTCAGAGAAAACAGATCCCTTTCTGAAGAGATCTGCTGGATCTCGACAAGGCCGCTAGCCGCTAGATGTCAATAGCAGCTCTCTGATTTGCATGATGCCTTTCAGTAACTGTCGCATGACGAGTAGCATTGAACCTTAGACAGGATTTTATCCGGACTACTACAGGGACCCATTCCCATCTACGGTAAAGATGAATGAGTCTTTCGAATGCCATCGCGTGCCATGGCCATTGATGCGGCCAATGGAACTGTGCGAGAATCGTGGTCATAGAAATAATAACAGTAGTATTAATAACAGTATTGGTAATTGTAATAATAACAATTGTAGTAATAATAACAATAGCAGTAGTCATAATAATAACAGCAATAATAATACGGATACTACCTGCGGGGCTTCCTGCCTCAGAGCGTCCACTATGTCGGGGACAAATCCACACGTGTCCACATCCAAGTGCATGGCATGTGGGGGTTGCCCAAAATTGGGGTTATATTGGGCTAATGGAAAATAGAATGGAAACTACTGTTTAGGGTTAAGGGTTTAGGGTTTAGGGTTTCAAAATTAGGGGTACCATTATGGGGGTCCCTACAATAGGGATTTTATTATTTTGGGGTCTATATGGCGGTCCCCCTATTTAGGGAAACTACCATATTAACTTCAGAGACTGATTGTGAAGTTGCAACGTGCAATCACTTGACCATTAACACTCTGAGCTAGCCATGCACCTTGGACCCTGTGGTAAAAGGGTCCGGCGCATGAACAGCTCGAAAAAAACAACACAGGCCTCGATCATAGGAACAGCGAAGCAGCAACTGTTTGCTGTTGAGCTTAATGATTGCTGGTCGCACTCATGTTTGTGGGAACGGCACAGAAGCGCACCTCGTCTTCCTTCAGCCGGATCTCGAACAAACCTCGCTTGCGGCATACATCCTGCAGGATGCAAAGATGTACGAATTCCCCACCTAGGCCTCGAGCCTGAGCTTAGGGGATTTAGGGACCCATTGGGGTAAGACTAAGGTTATATTGGGGTTCTATACACGGGGATAATGAAATGAAAATGGAAACTACTATACTAGCTGAGCCAACCTCTTCCGGCTTCGCAGCTTTTACAGGCCACATCCCGGCCAGCACTGGTCCAGGACAGAGTCTGGGTTGCTGTTAAGGAATTTAAATCAAGTTACCATAATGGGTATATATAGTCAATAATAACCTAGTAACTTAATTTAAATTCCTTAACAGCAACCCAGGAGTGTGACAGAGCAAGTCCCAGGATTGTTGCTTGATGGGCGGCCAGTATTATTACTATTACTATTATTAGCATTATTATTGTCACTATTATTATTACTACTATTAGTATTACTACTACTTTTATTACTACTATTGGAATTCCTACCAATATTCTGAGATGGCCCCTAAAACCCTTTGAAAGATATTAGTATATAGGGTCCCTTATTACAGCCATTAGGGAACATATCAAATATCCCAGGGGCCTACCCAGTATTACTATTATGAATACTGTTAGTGATATTATTATTAGTAACATACGGGCGTTGAGATCAACCCCCCATCTGCGCGACTCAAGGCAAAACCCAAACCCTAAACCCTGAACCTTAAGCCCTAAATCCTGAAGCCTAACCACGAACCCTAAACCCTAAACCCCAAACCCCAAAAAAGGAAGGACATACAGGGTCCAGGTAGACCTCCGCTCTGGCAACGCAGTTTCCACTAGCAGCGATCGTGAGTGAACCCTTTTGGGCATGTGGAGTTAAGACAGGATTTAGGGTTCAGGCTTTAGGGTTCAGGGTTCAGGGTTCAGGGTTTAGGGTTTAGGGTTCAGGGTTTAATTCTTTTGAAAAATTCAGGTTTAGGGCTCTGGGCATCCAAGTCTATAGATAATGCCTACTTTGGGCCCTAGAGCCCATGATGTTTTCACATGAGGCTCAGCAGAAACGCCCAACCCCGGTGTGGCTGGGACAAATCTGAGGAATTCCAAACAAGTAGTCCTCCTTAAGTAGATAGAATAAGGTTTAGGGTTTTAGGGTTTAGGGTTGTAGTCCTCCTTAAGTAGATAGAATACGGCTTTGGGTATATTATAGTAAGATTCCCGCCATATACCCCATATTCTGTCCACTTAAAGAGACCATAGTCCTCCTTGTAAAGGGCCAACTGCTACCATCCTCATGATGTGGGCTTCCAAACACAGACCCGCAAGTTCTGAAAACATCAATCTAAAATCTATACTGTAACCCCGCTAGATCTATAATAAAAGTGCTACTGTTCTATAATCCCTTGGGGTATACTATATTGACAATGAAAAGACTCCTAGCAAGAGCACAGTATGGGTCCTAGATGCTTCGAGTGCTGGGTTTAGCCGTAAGGTTAAGATTTCTAGCTGAGGTTGGGATCGCGGGCCCTGACTACCGATATTCACAACCCTGCATGACCCTTGTATACTAGAATACCATAACTCGCAGTGTGGAAGGCACTTGGGGTCATGCAGCTTTTTTTAAATATCAACCATAATACCGGACCTTTGCGTTTTTCGGGGGGAAGTGGCAGGGCCCCTAAATGCACAAATGGAATGTGCACTAGGTAAAGTAGTAGGGCCCCAAGGTTAAGAAAAAGTCTACATTCGCGGCTCATACTAGAACGATGCCATAAATTCTATCTTAGCGACTGGTTCTATCTTCTACTTACGAAAGAAAGAAGCTTTTTCGTAGCAATACCATAAAATCTATCTCAGCGATTGGTTCTATCCCCTACTTACGGAGGAAAAAGGCCTTTTTGTAGCAATACAAGGAAGCCCAGACCTCTTAAAATCATCCCCTCCCCCCTAATATTAACCAATTTCCCAGATCCCTAAACTGGAGCTGAGCGTAGTCATCATTGTGTAGATGGGACCCATGAGTTCAGAATCCCATGCTACATCGCGATTCAATCCTTTTCTGTCGACTTAGTTCACGACTACTTCACATGTTAAGTCCTGTTTGCAAAAATATTAGGGGTCTGCAGATTGAATTATGTTGAGGCAAAGCCATTTGAGTAACTTTTTTTTGGTGGTTGAACCCAGTAAGATTATATTCCTTATATAAAATACCCCCAAAGGAGGATATAATCTTACTCTCTTACGCTATAATGGGTACCATAGTATCCCCAAATAAAATACTACTCATTTGTTGAATCTTGTTGCCGACATGTCAGCTGCAGCGGTTGGAGGTCTTTTCCGCAAAGTTGACGGACAGCTAGGATCTCGGAGCCACGCCGGCCGTACGTTTAAGCTTCATGGGGTTTGGAATTTTGTGATTCCGACCTTAAAGCCCTAAACTCCCTAAACCCTAAACCCTAAACCCCAAACCCTGAACCCCCTAAACATTGTCCTGAACAAGCTTTGGGGCTGTTCCTGCTTGATTCCTGGGGATGTCACGCTTTGAAGCTGTGAGCTTTGGGAGTTCAGGTGGGAAGCGGGGATGAGGTATTCAGTCTGCATGTGCTATAGGCTAAACTCCTCCAAGGGGGTTATATAGGGACTATATAAGGCCTACGCTGCGCGGGTATCCGGGGGGTTCAGGTTTGTGCATCGTGCATAGGAACCCTGTCACCGAAAGCTTGCGTAGCACGAAAGGCTTACTGGTGGTCAGTTGTGACTAAGGGAATTCAATCCCTGTATAATCCCGATATGTTCACAATAGAATCCCTATTTAACCCCCATATAACCCCTAAATATTCCAGATATAACCAATAGAGTTGTTCACTTTGTTCCTACCAACCCCCAGTAAGTATGAGCTTGCTAGCCTACGCCCTGAACACAATACGCCCTAAGGCCCAAACACTTCCGCAACCAAATCCTTATACGGGAAATCCTCAAAAGGGGTACCCTAATGGACCCTAGGAACACGTTTGCACCACAAGGGAGACAGTAGGCATCCTTCTTACTTGAGGATCATACAAGGGTCATGTTGAGAAAGGCCCATTTGAGTAATGGTTTCTTGGGTGGTTGAACCTAGTAAGATAATATTCCGTATATAAAAGACTATAACCCAAAAGGAGGATATAATCTTACTCTATATTGGGTACCATAATATCCCAAATAAAATACAACTCATTTGTCTGCCAGCGCCAAACCTTGTGCTTTGCACTTTAGACCTCCCACCCTTCGTTCCGAGCACTTAAGCATCGATATGAGCCATTGTCTAAACTTCTAGCATCCCCCTCAATAACCCCTATTGTAGTCCCCTAAATAGTCCCCTATATAACCTCCCATTAAGGAGTTTCGAATGTAGCTCATATAGAGACCTTAATGCCGGGCCTAAAGCAGCACAGGGTTTGGGAGCGAAATCTTATACACTTCTATAAAAGCTGAAAACAAAAATGTTGACTACTATTCAGGCTTCTACACTACCCTAAACAGCTAAACCCTAAACCCCTACACCCTAAGCCCCTAAACCCCTAAACCCTTTAAACCTAAACCCTAAGGATCTGGGTGCGGCCGACCCCGAGATGCCATGCGTCCACCCAGCATGCTTGTGACACTTAGTGCTGGATTGGGGCCGATTGGTACCTACTATAATGGAGAATTAAATGGAAGAGAACATGGAACATGAAATGGGAACTGTGCTTATACAGGAGGTTATAGGGATTAGGGTTTCCCAAAATTAGGGGTACCTTCTTTGGGGGTGCCAATATTAAGGATTATAGTATTTCGGGGTCTACAGTCAGAGCCGCTACCTAAGCCATAAACCCCGAACCCAAAAAAGGCAAAATAATGGCCAAAACTCGCTGGAAAAAGATGAGGCCCTCATTTTTCCGACTTGTGTGGCTTACACTCCTGGAAACTAACATGGAAACCCAAAAGGGGCCCTGTAAAGACTACAGTCCCTCTAAATTGGGGCCATATGGGTTTCCATGTTAGTTTGGGGGAGTGTAGGTACTCTGCACATGAAGGGGCACAGTGAGGGACCCCCGTGAGAGAAGAGGCGAAGAGATAGAGAGAGGGAGGCAGAGAGGGAGAGAGAGCCAGGGAGAGTGTGGGGGTTTAGGGTTTAGGGTTCAGGATTTAGGGGGAGAGAGAGAGAGAGAGAAAGACGATTTGCATGGGAATGTGCACGTGTATACCTAGAAAAGAGACTGGGGATGATAGGGGTGCTCTTCCGGAACTTGAAATGCCCTGAATCCACCTGTTATACAATGACTCATAATGCTTGACCCCGTACAGAAGCTATGAACCCTAAAACCTAAACCCTAAACCCCTAAACCGGTTTAGGGTGTAGGGTTTGCATCGGAATTTTTAGGCACTCGTGAAACAAACAGCTCCCTCAACCCTAGACCTTACACCTTACCCTGAACCCCTAGATCCCTGCCCCAGAAAAACACAACCTACACCCTGATACCGTAGCCTTCTTCCGGAGTACCTAGTGTTGTAAGTAGAAGCTACGGGCCATAAATAAGTTAGGTACCAGAGGGCATAAGGATCTACTTGGAGGGTTATGGGGACTTGGTCAGTAGGTTCTTCACCCCTGAAAGCTATAACCCTTATAGTAGTCCTGAATACCTCCATCATTGCCCTACTTACTAAGTGCCCCCTCACCCTCCAAGTAGGTAGATTAAAGGCCCTGAGGGTGGAAGGCGAGATCTGGCCAGATGGACTTGAATTAAGTTGCCATTTTAGGAAGCCAAAAATCTATCACATACTGCGGTTTAGGGTTTAGGGTTTAGGGTTTAGGGTGGTATTAGGGTCACTTGCTTCAATTTCTCGAAAAGCACCCCAGAAGATGGGATACACAAAAAAGGAGGCCTTGGTAATGAGCTTTAGTGGTCCCCTATCAATTTAAATGTCTGAAGTCACAGCAAAGCTTGTACGACTTCGCATGATTGGAGTATCTATCGCAGTCTTCTCATGAAAGGGGAGTATGCAAAACCATCACAAGATTTCCATGCAGGGATGAAAGTATCTGCCCCAAGAGCGTAAGGCTGGCTCGATCACTGTTTGCTGACCTCCTCAAAATTCTCACCGATGTCCGGAATGTCCGCATCGGCGCTGTCCTGACAGAGTATCCTAAGCTCCTCTGCCCCAAAACCCCAATCCCTGAAACCTAAACCACCAAAACCTAAGCCCCTAAACCCTTTAACCTTCAGTCCCAAAAGAATATAGCCGCTTTTGCTTTACTGTGCCCTCTATCACTCTCCAAGGCTTCTCACCTCGCGAGCTGTGTGCCACACAAGGCCCGGAGGCATCGATTTCCCCAACCCCGGGAGGATCTGGGAAACGGAATCGTAGAACTCCAGTATGGCTATGGTACCCTGTACTACTTTGGGTAAGTCACTAAACGGATTTAATTTTTGGATCCTGTCAGGGGAAGGGCTTGACGCATCAGGGTCTACATGAGCTTAGCGCACAAGATGGTGCTACCCTGAAAAAGCTCTAAACTCTAAACTCCTCTGAAGGGTCCTCCCTACACCCTAAACTCTGAACTTTGAACTCTGAGAACTGAACCCTGAACTCTGAGCCCTGCACGCCATCTAGCCGGAAGCTGAAAAACACCAAGCCACTCAAACCTAAAACCCCCAAACGAACTCCCAAGCCCAAATGAGCCCTGGTTTCAACTTATAGCATATTCCTTAAAGGTCCCGCTACACCCCTTTGACCTCCCCCCCAACCCTACTTTAGTTCGTAGCTCGAATCTACAGCCTAGAAGCATCCTCGACCTCCAAGCACTTTCAGCAGAAACGTGCTTTAGGGTTTAAGGTTTGGGGTTTAGGGTTTAGAGTTTAGGGTTTAAGGTTTGGGGTTTACGGTTTAGAGCTTGGGGTTTAGGATTTAGGGTTTAAGGTTTAGGTTTTACAGTGATCGTTTTTTGTCGCCTATTTTGGGAAACTACCATACACTTCCAGAATCCCTGTACAAAACTACTATTGTCAAAATCCCAAGAACTCATGTGTTGGGCACTCGGACCACGGCTGCGGCAAAGACACACCTTGGCCCCAAACCCTATACCTAAGGTGGACCCCCACCCAGTAGGAGCGACTATAGGGGATCATGGTGATGATATTACGGTCCTCTTGTATTCCTAGTATACCGCTAACCCTACACCCTGAACTTGGCCCTAAACCCTAAACCTAAACCCTGAAACCTAAACCCCTAAACCCCTAAACCCCAAACTCTAAACCCTGAACCCTAAACCCCTAAACCCCTAAACCGCTGAACCGCTGAACCGCCAAATCCCTAAACACCAAACTCTAAACCCTGAACCCTAAAACCCTAAACCCTAAAACTCCAAGACCCTTAAACCCTGAACCCTAAATCCCTAAACCCTAAACACTAAACCCTTAGCCTTGGCTTCCGCGGAGGCGTAGCTCTCAGCAATGCGCTTCAAGTTCATCAGATTGTCTGGACCTGGGAGGACAATGGAAGGGGTTTAGGGTTTACGTTCTAGGATTTAGGGTTTAGGATTTAGGGTTAAGGGTTTGGGGCTTAGGGTTTAGGATTTAGGATTCAGGGTTTAGGCTTCAAGGTTTGGGGGGTTTGGCGTTTGCTTAGGGTTGAATGGGCGAGGGATTCAATGTCCAGGGGTTAACGCCTGCCTTACCTCTGGTTAGCAAGGAAGGCCCCAACTAATACATCACTTTCCAGGTTCTTTTTCATCGTTTCATGCCCTGCTGAGAAAGCTTGCAGCACCCCATGATACACCCAGTTTCCATTTCGTTTTCGATCAGACAACATGATATAAGCGAGAAAGTGGGAAATGACATGGGGCCTAGGATGATATGGTGGTTGTCGACATTAGGGTCCCTTTTTGGGTACCCTAAATATTAGGTGCTGTATCACAATGAGGATCCCAAAAGGGACCATAATTTTGGCAGCCACCCATATGGGGGTTTACGGTGAAGGGTCTCCTGGCCTGGCTAGCTAGGCACATTACGAGACACTCGTGCTATCCATCCTAAACCCTAAACCCTAAACCGTTTGGGGTTTGGGTTTAGGGTTTAGGGTACAGGACCTACAGGATATTCTGCCCATCACAGTTTGGGCTTCCCTTTCTGCCCTAAAGGCTACGCATGCATCTTGCTCACCCGGCTTTTAATCACATAAGTACGAACCAAAGCCATATCCAACAATGACTGAGTAAGGGGCTTCGTAGCCAAGACTCTGGACATTCCGGAGTCCTTATAAAAGGATCCCAGACCCCCAAAGGGATCCAAAAATTAGATCCCCTATAACCATATGGGAAATTATATAAGGATTATATAGGGGTTATAATGGGTTTATATAGGGGATCTAATTTTTTGATCCTCCCAGGGGTCTGGGAGTACAGCATGAGATGTGTGGCTCGTCCTCCTGAGAAGCTCCCACATTTTCCTTAAGCTCTTGCGGCACTCAGGTTTCAAGCAGGTAATACTTGGAGGGTCAGGGAAACTTTGTAGTTTATAGTGGAAAAGGGAACATGGAAACTACTGTGCTATTCAGGGCTTAGGGTCAGGGGGACTTAGTATGTGTGATTATATACAAAGAGGATAATTACGGGTACTATAGTCTTCCAAGAAGAACATGAGCAACAAAAGCTGGGTACACCCCGCTTCTAGCCTCTCGCACCCAACGCCTAGAGGTGACAGAAGATGTCCTCCAGAATAGCTTATGCTTAGGTGCTTTGTCTGCTCCTCTTTTGCAAGTCTGCAGCACGTTGGCTGCTTTCGGGACGAGCGGGCGTAGCTTGCAACCCCAAACCCTAAAACCTGCGGTCAACCCTAAATTCAGGACGCCAAGCCCTAAACTCTGAATCTTAAGACCTAAGCCGTAGACTCTACACCTACAAGTCCAAAACCCCAAATCCCTAGACCGCAACCTCCATAACCTAAGCCCTAGACCCTAAACCCTAAACCCAAACCCCTCAGCTCCAAAACCTCAAAGTCTACTACTACTACTACTACTACTACTACCACTGCTCTTACTACCACTATTACTACAAACCGCGGTTTAAGGTTTAGGGTTTAGGGCTACTATTCTTAGTACTTTTCCCATTACTCATATTACCCTAAACCCTAAACCCTAACTATTAATATCTGTTGCTTTTATTATTTACATCCTACCAGGCTCCAGGCCCAGCTGGTTGATGATGCCGGGCAAGAGGTCCTCTCCCAAAAATGACCCAATCAGTTTTAGGGTCTAAGGTTTAGGGTTTAAGGGTTCAGGGCTGAGGGTGGCCCCTTAAAGGGCTACTGGGGGATACATAAATATAGTATAGGGTGTGATCACGGTTTCTATGGGGGCCCTCAGCCCCAAACCCAAAGATCAAACGACCTCGGCCCAAGCACCCCTATACCTCGTACGCCTAGGCCCAAAACAGTAACCTTGAACCCCTAAAACCCTAAACGTTGAACCCCAAAACCCAAAACCCCTGCACCCTAAACCCCTAAACCCTAAGCCCCTACACCCTAAACACTAAACC
>CAJNIZ010001204.1:5376-22650 GCA_905231905.1 Symbiodinium pilosum | reverse complement strand
AACCCTGAACCCTACACCTAAGCCCTGCAACTCCGGGTGCAAAGCCGAGGCCCTCGCACGCTGCCCATCAGGTGCTCTCCGAAGATGTTGGCCGGGACTACTCCCTTGGCCTCGGAACGGTTTAGGGTTTAGGGTTTAGGGTTTAGGGTGAATTTCCCAAAATTAGGGGGCTTCCTAAAATTAGTGGTACCTTTAAAGGAGTTTATACGGGGTTATATAGGGATAATGGACAACAAAATGGAAGCTACTACTCAGGGTTTAGGGGTTTAGGGTTTCCTAAAATTAGGTGTAACTTTTTAGGGGTCCCTATAGTAAGGACTATAGTATTTTGGGGTCTATATTGGGGTCCCCTGATTCTGGGAAACTACCATATTGGGTGTGAGAATATTACCCCAACAACCAAGAATTGAATGGAAAAGAAAATGGGAAATTCAATGGAAACAGGGTTTATACGGGATGTTTGCAGTCGGAGGGTTCTTCGTGGCGCGTCAGAAGAAACTGAAACACCTGTATTGGATTATGTGGAAAACTACGGCACCCGCAGAACCCCTAAATCCAACAAACATTACTTCCTCAATGTCGCATGCTCCCTGGTCTATGCCCATAAGTTTCAAAAAAATGGTGCGAACATGGTTGGAACCCTAAACCCTAAAACTTGAACCGCGACATTAAAGTTTAGGGCGCAAGCAATCACGTTGACGCCTAACAAGCTCGATACTCGCGTCAGCAGAATATTGAGGTTTTGGGTTTTTTGGTTTGGGGTTGAGGGTAATCCCCTCCCCCTTTCCAAGACGTTTCATATCAGGAGTTTAGGGTTTGCTGAAAGTCTTCGAGCAAATACGAACTCAGGGAAATCTTAAGGTTGTATTTTGATCAGCTCTACTGCGGCAATCTCATGTGAACCCCAGAGGACTTCGTCATCCGTTGTATTCTATGACACTATGCTAAGTAACGCCTCTAACCGTAACACTGCAGCAAGGTTTTGTATTTTTCTGGCTGAAGCTCTCAGATTAATCTCATCTGAGGCAGCGACGGTTATGATTTTGAACTGCTCCCTCTGCATGACCTGACACGCATCAGGGTCAATGACAAAACCTGACATATTTCCCTACAAGCCCTTCAGCACCCAGAAGATTACTGGAGGAGCCCGCTGGAACAAAACACCAGTGTGAAGACACTTCGGAGGTTCCATGCAGGACGTGAAAATGAAGAGCCGCAGATGATAATCGTTCTGGGTCGTGCTTCTGTAGGCGTTAAGCGGTTAGGGTTTGGGATGGTTTGGGACTGGGGGTGTAAGGTTCAGGGGTTCGGGGGTGTAAGGGGTTGGGGGCCACGTGTTAGAGCTTTTAATAACCCCCAAACTGCTTAGACTAATTGCCCTCATGACGACATCAGGAAGCTGCACCTTACACATGCTTACACATGACATCGCATGACACTAGACACATTGCACATGACATGAGATGATCTGAGATGAGACCATAACACAAAAAGATACATCTGAAGCCGCCTTTTGTAAATCGAAAAGGTATCTCCATTTGTGAGCTACTATAGCAGCCTGAGCAATCCTACTTCCCGATTCAATCACACAGTAAGCCAATCCGTCTACCCTACCAATAGATCTGTCTGTGGCGCCTTCAAGCCAGAGTCAAAAAGCCCTTTACTTTGGGGTTCAATACGCTCATACAGGGTTTGGAAATTTCTTGGGGGCTCCTGGAATTTGATAAAAACCGGAGATAGTTCGTGGAACCCTCCTTTCTTCAAAAAATTGGCATGTCTGAGCTTCAGGCCGTGTACTTGCCAATGCTCAAGTACATGATTTTCCTAAGCCATGTCACAGGCTAAGCTTTGAAACATGGGGACCTAAAATTTGACCGGAATAATAACGGGGCAAGGTATGGAAATGGGACAGGATGTGTCACCGCTCAAACATCTGGATGGCATATCAACAACATCAGCGCCTGACAAAGTATAGTAATCGTCGATCGACTTGGGGGAAGCAAGATTGCAAAGGGCGCAAACCAGTTGCAAATTGCGGTCGTTGCGCAGGACTAGGATTAATGACCGGTTTCGCAAGCAAAGTGAGGAGACTTTAGAGTCTTTAGAGGATCGATGGTAGGTTTTCTATTTATGGTCCACCAAATTGTCCCAACAAGTCTAGTCAAGTGTTCACGCAACTGCTGGCTGGAGACGCGAAGGCTCCATGGCATGTGTACCACCCCTAGTATCCCCCTGAATAACCCTTTGATCCCCCCCTATAGAATCCCCTTCAAGGAGTTTACTCCCTCCTAAACCTATATAACCGATATAATCCCCCATGTAACCCCCATGTAAGGAGTTTGGACTACAGCTCATGTGTTGCAGGCATCACCTTCCTTTAGGGTTTATTACCATTCCTTAGGATTTGAGGGGGTCATGTTGGTTTTGAACTTTTAAGATTTCAAGATCTAAAATTATGGAAATTTGGGTACCCTAAGTAATGGTAAGTTTATATTGGCTTGAGCGTTTGGGGTTCAGGGTTTGAATTTAAGGCTTAGGGTTTAGGGTTTAGAGTTTAGGGTTTAGGGTTTAGGGTTGAAGGTTTCATCACTGCTCCTAAAGGGAGGTGAGTCTGGATTGCTGTACGACACCACATGGGATCTTTGTGGGTAGTCTCCACCATAGCGAACCCCTCCTCTCCGAAAGATGATGCTCTTGGGCGCCTTGTACACTTCCTGCCCCTCCCCAAACCATACAGGGTAGTCACAATAATAATAACAAGAACAATAATATTGCAAACAATATTAATAATAACAACAATAATAATGTCCCAAAAATGGCCGCATGTTTAGGATCTCTCTTCAAGGAAATGCATTCCCAGTGGTCAGTCCTTTACAAGGACCTTGAGCGAAACCCCAAATCCTAAAATTCGACAAAAAAATAACCTCGAGCCTTAAAACCAAACCGTAAACACTACGTAAACGTTAACGTTTATGATTTAGGGTCTCGGGTTTAGGGGTTCCCTAAACCCTGAAACCTAAACCCCAACCCGAAACCCTAAGCCCCATCATCAACAATGGCGTAGGTTCGAGGAGAAGTTGACGCCTGGGCGCACAGGGGAAGCTTGAGAGGCTTGACTGGCTTTCTGTAAAAGGCTTAAGCATTTGGGTCTGGTGTTTATGGGTTTTTTGGTTTAGGGGTTTAGGGTGTAAGCTTTCCTTAAAGAAAACAGAACAGGGTAGATCTTTCTATGGCTTTTTTTTGTTACTTTAAGAATGTAATATTGATAATCAAGTATTACGGGTCTATTGGAAGGAGGAACCCAAAGTGTTGGCAGTCCATCCTTAAATCAAAAAGTTCTAGGTTGGTCTATGGCCAGTCTGTAATAGTCTATATTAGGTGTCGTAATAAGGGCTATGTGATGTGTAACTATATTATGAATATAATCCAATTGTTACAGAGTGGGTGCCTAGCAGCATATCAGTGGATATTTGGAGACATCTAGGAACTCCCTGGTGCTTAGTACGGGGAGCTTAAAAAAGAGGAGACTACTCTAGGGATCCATTTCTTTATGCCCCAGACTTGTCCATTTGATCTTCCATGTTATTGTTCATGTGATTCTCCCTTGTTGGGGTAGTATATCCCTATCATTCCTGCTATTGCCAACATATACCTCTATAGAACCCCATTGTATCCCTAGCAAGCACCAAGTAGTAAGGGGTAAGGTGCCGTTCTCATTCATTCGAGCAGGAGGTCAAAGTGCTGACTGCGCTGCGAAAAATGCTGGCAGCTAGCATCTCAAGTGAGTAGTTTTTTTGGTGGTTGAACCTAGTAAGATAGTTTTCCTTTTATAAAATACTATACCCCAAAAGGAGGATATAATCTTACTCTATATTGGGTACCATAATATCCCCAAATAAAATACTACTCAAGTCAGAATTCATCTCGCGAGTCCGTACTTAGAAGTTTACGGCTGCTTTTGAGCGGGGCTGCCGTACCCTGACTTTCGACTAATCACCTTTGCTATCCTAGTTATTACGCTTCTTATGACCGACAAACTTCCTTCACCCAAAACTATTACATATTCGTCCGGGCAGTGCTCAAAGCAAGGGTCTGGTACCATTTTGCATTTGGCACCTCAGATAGGCCACCAATTTTCACAAGTAGCTCCATGAATACATACGTTCGTACGTACGTACGTGTTGATACAGTCATGCATTCATACATTCATTCATTCATTCATACACACCCATGCATGTACATAGACATACACACAGACCCACATACCTCTATTATGTAGGCAAATAACACATATTTGCACCTATGGCTCGCAAAATGCTTTCAGGTAGATATGGTGGTCTCCATTGGAATTTCCATGTTCTTTTCCCTTGGATGCTCCATTTTGGGTGTAATATCCCTAAACCCTTATCCTTACGTGTCCACACATATCCCTATATATCCGCCTATGGACCTAATTCTTTGTGAAAACCATTTGTCATTCCCTACAACCCTAAACCCTTAACCCTAAACCCTTAACCATAAACCCTGAACTCTTAGCCCTGAACCCTAAACCATTAAGCCTGAAGCCTAAACCCTTGACCCTAAACCCTCAACCCCCAACCGTACGCCCTGAACCCTAAGCCCGAAACCCTGAACCCTACACACTGAATCGCGTGGATGCGAAGGCTGGGGCCCCGGCGATCTTCTTCCGCGACGATCTCCGTCACCTCCTGTCGCACGATGGGCGCTTACATGGCGATAAGAGAAGTATGGGATTTTGGGTTTTTCCAGGGTTTGGGGTATGAGAATTTTTGAGTTTTAGGATTTTGGGGCATGAAGGTTGTGGTTGCTTTAACCGTTTTGGAGGTTCAGAGCTTAACAAGACTCGAAGGCTTCAGGATTCTTGAACACTTGGGTGTTTCCCAAAATTAGGAGTACCCTTTTTGGGGGGGTTCCCATAATAAGGACTATAGTATTTTGGGGTCTATATTGGGGTCCCCCTGTTTTAGGAAACTACCACTTGGTGTCTTGGGTTTGCAGGGTTTCATGGTTTTCGGACCGATTGGATTTCAAATTTTTAGGGGTACAGGTCTTTGGAGTTTAGGGGTTTAGGGTTTAGGGTTTAGGGTTTAGGGCTTAAACCCTGAACCCTAAACCCCAAACCCTAAACCCCAAATAGTAGTTTCCATTTTATTTTCCATTATCCCAATACAACCCCAATATTGTTTTAGTCATGTACAAGCCGTGTACGATGCGGATTTAACCTGACCTTCTTCTCCTACATGGCCCCTGATGGAATTAACTACACTCCATACAAACCGTATGGACTCTTTTGGAAACCCCCAAACTATCCAAAGGAATTGGGGCCTCTGCATGACCTCCCACACGGTTTGAGAGTTCGGATCTAGAATAAGCTATGAATGAAGCCTAGATGAGGAAGGTCCATAAGCCCTGGGCTCCGGCTCCACCCTAAACCCTAGACTCTATGCTGTCTTATAGGTTCACACAGCAATCTGCATTATTCAGAGGGGCAATTGCACACAAGTTGGCCCTGAAGGATTAGTGGAAGATCGGGGGGTTTCCCAAATTAGGGGTCCCATTCAAGGGGCTATGAGGGTTACACAAGAGATATATAGGGGTATATAGGGATATGTAGGGTTTAGGGTTTCCTAGAATTAGTGGTACCTTTTAGGGGGTCCCTATAATAAGGATTATGACATAATGATGTCTATATCGGGTTCCCCTCTTGTGGGAAACTACCACCCTTAACCCTAAATCCCTAAACTCCAAACCATAAACCCTTGACTACATATATACCCTACATAGGCCTGTTGGTGTTCAAGCCCTGAAAACTTCAGCGGGTAGCTCAAAATACTCGCGGCGTTCTCCAAATCACGTCTTTTCTTTCATAGTAGTAGCAAGCAGACAATCAATAATAACGATAACAGTAAGAACCCTTAACCCTAAACGCAATAGAAAGAATTGTACAAGTAATCGTATGCTCTCGAAACACGAACGTTATTATGTTTTGGGCATGGATGCTCTGGTGAGCGTATGCTCTCGAAACACGAACTGAATGATGGTTTGGACGTGGATGCTTTGGCCATCGAGCGCAGTCGCACATTGAAAAACGCAATGCGTGGTATACATAGCATTTCGGGCCCTTGAAACACCTCGAATGCGTGGCTCGTCCCATGCCACATCCGGAGAGGTCGGCCAAGTATGCATTTTTTGCGCGTTTACGCTCCGGCGGAGCCAATAACAATAATGACAATAAAAGATAGTAATAACAATCATAACACACCAATAACAATAAGACCATAAATAACAAAAGATAATAATAACAACAATAATCGTAAGAAAAAAACAACAATAATAATTCTTATTATGATTGCAATAATACCTTCACCCTAAACCCTAAACCCTAAACCCTAGCTCCACCAAGGCATGCCATGAGCCCACCCGGTGGCGCAGCGGTGTCAGTGGACTGAAAAGCCGGTCACAGCATGCCTCAGCAGCTTGGGATTTTAGGGTTTTAGGGTTTTAGGGTTTTAGGGTTTAGGGTTTTAGGGTTTAGGGTTTTAGGGTTAGGGTTTAGGGTTTAGGGTTTAGGGTTGAGGGTTTACTGCTTTAGGGTTTATAGTCTAGGGGTTTAAGGTTGCCTATGGATAATGGAAAAAAGAACATGAAGACTACTATTTAGGGTTTAGGCTTAGGGTTTAGGTTAGGGGTTTAGGGATTAGGGTCAAAGGTTTAGGGGTCTATGGTTTAAGGGTTTAAGGGCTGGCTCCAGGCTTTTGGAGGTCTCGGCGTCTTTGGCTTTAGGAGCTTGGAGGCTAACAATAATAATAACAATAATAATAACAATAATCATAATAACAATAATAGTAACAACAACAAGGGCTTCAGGGCTCTTGGGAAGTTCGAGTATGGTGCGTTTTAGTTCTAGGGTCCCAGGGTTGAGGGGCTTGGGGAATTGGTGTTATAGCCCGCCGACGTGAGACTGGGAGTCTAGGGGTTAGGGTTTAGGGGGGAAACAGACTCAGATACCATGGGGCTCCTAGAAGTTTGGATTCCATCTACTTTCGGCCTGAGTACCCTAAACCCTAAACCCTAAACCCATGAGAATAATAATAACAATAGCCCTGAAGTAGGCCGTTCGTCGAACTGAACCGTGCCGCGAAAGGCATGGGACATTCGCCAGTTGGCAGCATGGACCCCAGGCTAATTACGCACAACGCGCGTTTATTTGCTGTAAAACGGACCAACCCAAACCCTAAACCCTCAGACCAAAAAATCTCAAACTCCAAAACCCTGCACCTGTCCTAGTGGTGAACCAAGGTCAGCACATTTGAGAAAAGTATGCGGCCATTCGCAAAATGCACCTGACATGTGAAAGAGTCAACGGCGCAAAAACTGCAGCCAAGCTCAAGTCACAGCAACTTTGACTGCGACAGGGGCGAATCAACTTGAACGGTGTATAGATTTGGCTTTTGTGTTCACCTCCTGATCTCCCTAAAAAGGCAACAACACCACTGTCGCTGCTGCTGCTGCCGCTGCCGTCGCTGCAGCTATTGCCGCTATGGCACTGGTGATGATACGATGTTGACGATGTTGCTGATGATGGTGATGATGATGACAACGCCGACTTGTAGGCTGGCAACTACTACAACGAGCAGTACTTTGACTACTGCTGCTGCTGCTGCTGCTGCTGCTCTGCCAACCGACCTTAATTCTGAATTTAAATGCTCGCACCTTCTACAACAAGGGCAAGAATGCTCCTCACACCCACAACACGGAAGCAAGCGTGTCTGGCCCACGAGCATGCAGTTTCGGTCGTTCTGCAAAGCTTCCAAGTGGCCCTGCCAACCGGGCAGAAGTTCTCATAGCTACAGCAAGTTCATTGACCTGTGTTGAGTGCTCGAAGCAGCAAGCTCCTACGATGCCCTATACAACCCTGTCAGTACTCGGCCCTCAACTTGTGTTCCAAGCGCGGAACAGCTACCATCCAAATGAGACACATGGGTGTTGACTCTCATAAGAGAACTGAGCTGCGGGTCCCTGAAAGTAAGCAATAATAGGGTTTAGGGTTTAGGGTTTAGGGTAGAAATAAGAATAATCATATTAAAAAAACAGCAATAATAACAATAAGAATAATGATAATGGGTTGGGGGTGTCCCCTACGGGCTTTGACTTTTGAGAATGTCCCCTATAACATACCCCTAAAAAGCCCTGTAGAACCCTGTAACCCTATAAACCCAACATACCCCTATATAATCTCTATACTCCCCTATATAACCCTCCCAACCTACTGCTTGGCTTGCTCTGCACTTTTGGCGATCGCCTCGTGTAAGAAATCACCCTTAGGCGGGATATTATATGGGGGTTATCTAGGTGTAATATAGGGGTTGTTTTGGGATAATGGTAAAGACATGGAAACCACTACACCCGAGCCTGATAAAGAGAGCCCACGTCGAACTTGGACTGGTGAATCCTAGGCATGTTTTGTTCCGGGGAGTTTGAGCCTTAGTACGTACGGTTCAGGGCTGCGACGTGGAAACTTGAAAAGATCTTGGGGAACCAGCATTGCCGATGTTGGCTTTTTTTTGCAAAAGTTGCCACTACTGCTCCAGTGTGACCTCATCCTTGCACCCACACAAAACCAGAATATTCTTCTTGTCTATTTAGGCAAAGAGGATCATCTTCATTGCGTTGTTCTCCTTGCTTAATGTCTAGCATCATCAACTCACAAATCTCCGAGCCGGGTTTAGGGATTTCGCGGTATCATCTCCTACAAGCATACAAGTATCACTATAACTCTTGATGCGGGTGACATATTCAGCATGAGCAGCTGCAGCTTTTTCCATGCAGGTGTGCGCCAGCACTCACCCAGACACAGACGCCAGCCAACTTGCATTCTTGTTGTTCATCGCCACTACTTGGAGGAATACGGACCATCTTCACGATCTGTACAATCAGTTCTTACTTGTGATGCAGGAGCTCTCAGTGGTATCACGATTGCTCATGCTACGTGCTGCCACCTTGATTGCTAGTCGCCATGACCCCACGCTTCTTGTGAATATTTTTACTGCTACTTAGTCCTACAACCTTTTGATGACGTCGGACATTGGCCCCTACCAACCTTACGAGCATTACTGGTGCCGCAATTTGGAAATACTAAGAATCAAAACTCCATGTTCTTTCTTGACTGCCAGTATGTAGAATAAGAACAGTTTTCAATAATGACCCAGATTACTACCGCTGTCTGGGCCGTCTCTGCGGTCGATACTACAAATCCTGCTTGACCTTCATATATAGCGCCATCATTCCGCTTTAGGGTACTTAGGAGCATGCAATATTTGTAGTGGCAACAGTAGTACTGGTTTGAGCCCCTTTGAGGACCGCACGTCTCTTCGTCAGTCTGTCGAATAGTTGCTGGGGAGGTCCTAGGAAGATTCGCAGGACAGGGGTTCGCTAAGCGTTCTGGGTAGAGGTATGTGGGAATCTGACGGGCTCATGCTCCCGGACCCTATCGGGTTTTTTTCCAAAGTGCTGAATCGTAAGCTGGGAGGGACATAAACAACGCTGAACATTTCAGATTTCAGTACGTTACATGAGTGCTCTCATAACGGCTGGAGTCCGCAAAAGCCGGCACCCTACAAAAATTAGCTATCGGCCTGCATCTACTTGTCTCATGGTTAATCTTCCCCCCCCCGAGTACCCCTTGAAGTCGATGGATAATGAATTAGCAACTACTGACAAGGGAACCTAGGCGGGTAGCATGGAGGGCGTACCTTGCGAACCTCCCACCAACCCTAAACCCTAAACCTCAAGCCTCATAGAGCCCTCAGCTCAATGGACAGCAGTCTATATGTGGCCCCATTTTGACGGTTCCATGTTATCTTGAGGGATACCCTAAACCCTAAACCCTAAACTCTAAGCCCCTAAACCCTAAGCTCTAACCCCTAAACCCCTAAACCCCTTAACTCCAAAATCCCTTCACCCCTCAGCCCCTAAGCCCCTAACCCTAGATCGAGGCAGTCAGGGACTTCTGCAACAGGATCACTTCATATTGGGGTTTAGGGGTTTAGGGTTTGGGTTTGGGAGGTTCAGGGTTTGATTAGGGTCAGAAGGGCCCAAGGGCCTGAGGGCCCAAGGGTCTAAGGTTTGGATTTTTTTGGTTTTTGCATTGGTTTAACCCTCGGAGTTTTACATCATCCTGAAAATCTTCAGGTCTTGGGCCGCGGTCTTCGGGCAGCTGACGGCTGAACCTGCTTCATAAAGCCTTTGGAGCAGCAATACTCAGCCGACAATCAATGGGATTGCTCTAGGTTTGAAGTTCGGAAAAGCTGTGCCAAATCATTTTAAGCTAGAGCTTATGAGACATAATATTACTACTATTTTCAGCTTATATTACTACTATGATTGTTACTATTATGGCAGGCTGAAGGTCTACAGTCCTCTCCTAGGTAAGCGCCCCAAACGCTTTCAGCTTCCATGCTCACTCAATATTTAAGGTGTTGTGTCCCTTTCTACGTTTCTAGCTTTGGGTTCGCTTTTAGGCTTTAGGGTTTAGGCTGTAGGGCTTCGGGCTTAACTTAACGAATCCGTAGTAGAAGGACCCAAGATAGGACCTAAGATTGAAAAAGCTAGCTTCTCGACAGAACCCCCAAGTTTCCCTATGAGGCACATGCACCGTCCCCGCGTAGGACCCCTATACCCAACCCTAAACCTTGCAATCCTCGCTCCCAAACCCCAAATCCTAAATCCCTAATCCCTAATCCCTAAACCCGAAACCCGAAACCCGAAATCCCTAATCCCTTATCCCCAAACCCCAAACCCTAAATCCCTAGACCCTAAATCCCTAATCCCTAAACCCTGAACCCTAAACCCCAAATCTTTGACCCTAAGTCCATGCAGCCCAGACACACAAAGGCGCTGGCCGATTTCCTCGGCCGGTCTAACCTCCCGGTGGCTTAGGTTCGGTTTGGGATCAGACTTTGTGTTGGGGGGCTTCAGTGTTTGTTCACTTCTTGCTGTGCAAGCTTCTGGGCACTTGTCAACAAGGCTCATATGAGTCGAGACTCTTCAAAACTAGCAGTAGAACTTCCGAATAATGTTGCTTTGTGTAGCTGGCCCTTGCCGCTCGTAGCACTAATAGAGCTATCGGCAGGATTGCTTCTATTACCCCAAAAGAGAGCTAGAAGCAGTGGGTGATGACACTGCCACTATACTTCCAGTCATTGCTCATAGGATGACACCTATAAATTCTCTAACCACCTGCGGCTGGCTTGGGACCGAGAGGGGTTGTGCACGGGAGAAGTCGCAATGGAAGTAGTAGTAGTAGTAGTAGCAGCAAAAGTAGTAGCAGTAGTAGTAGGAGGAGGGAGCAGGAAAAGTTGGGAAACCCATGAATGTTACCCTGACGCACTACAACTTGAGCTGCTTCTTGCGGGAGACACTCTCAGAGTACAGATTCCCCCGCACCCCCTGCCTCGGACAAATTTGGATAGCGCTCGCATAAAAAGATCTGCGTGGAAAGGTTAACATGCAATGCGTGCACCAACCACCAATCATGACAGAAGCAATGAGAAGATTCGTGGGATTTATCGTACGAATAGCAACTTTTCTATGAGGAGTTGTCTAAACGTGCAGAGTCCCTTCTTAGATTCTTTGTCAAGTCCGTGGCACATAGGAAGGGATAAGGTCGTGGTAGTAGATTACCCCCAGAGATCAAAAATGCAACATTGAAGAAGCCCCTCCAATTCAAAGGTCTCTTTGAGGGTATGCTCAACAGCAGCAAGAGAATGCAAGAGGTGCAGTGCGATTGACAGTGCGGGAAAGTAGATAGGTCGCATTTGCATTTCTTGTAGTGGTGGAACCGGGTAAGGTTATATTCTTCTGATAGAACATCATACCAAAAGGGGGGACCGTATCCCCCATTCAGAATACAAAACACTTGAGCTTCATGGGTACTGGGGAGGGGGGGGGGGTCAGGGGGACTTAGTAAGTATCCTTATAACCCCTATAAGCCATATATATATATATATATCAAACCCAGTTATCCCTATTATTAACCCACGTACTAAGTCCTAATCCCTAAACCCTAGACCCTCAACAGTAGCTTCCATTTTCTTTTTCATTATCTTATATGAGCCATTGTCTAAACTCCTAGTATCCCCCTTAATAACCCCCATTGTAGTCCCTTATATAATCCCTATATACCCCCCATTAAGGAGTTTAGACAATGGCTCATATCCAACTAGGTCCCCATGACCCTCCAAGTAACAGGCACAGTCATCAGGCTTCGAGGTTTGTCTAGAACGGTTCAAGGCTCCTAGATGTGAATGACTGGTTTAGGGATGTGGGTCTAGGGTTGCGGGTTTTGAGGTTTAGGATTTAGGGTTTAGGGTTTAGGGATTTGATTTAGGGTTTAGGGTCTAGGGTCCATGGTTTAGGGTTTAGGGGTTTAGGGTCTCGAGTTTAGAGGCTACTAACCCAACGGTTTGCCATACTGCCAGTACTGGTCCCTTGGTGAGATACCACTTAAAACCTACATTAATCCTGTTTCAATATAGCACAGACTCAAGACCATCTTTGACAATGGCACAGGTTAATGACCCTTCACACTAACAGAGAACGGAGAATGAAATGGAAACTTGGCTGATAAGGTTGTAGGCTTTATAGGGATAGGATAAAGTGGCCTGAATTGGTACCACTATCATTGAGAGGTCAATTTGAAAACCTGATACTTCTAGATTAAACACGGCCATTCGCAACCGGAGCCCCCGTGGCCTTGAAGCCCTCATCTGCATGGCAGTGACAGCGTTGTTCTCCTGATGAGCATGACACGATCAAAACATTCTATTGGAATATTAAACACACAACTGCAAAACTGTTCACACAAGTATCACTGTATCGGTCTTCGACAGTCTGTGGGGGGAGGTTAATGTTTATGGATTCCATCAGCTAACCTTCCGGTGCTCTAGCAATGCAATGCCATGGTCATTCTCACCCAGTTCATAGACTGGAATATGCACTCTAATTTTGGTCTCTTTGGCGCCGCGCTTTCATGGTTGTTTCTTTTCATACACTTTACCGGTAGGCGGTGAGCTGAGGCAGGCTTCGAGTCCGAGCCAAATTGAAAGCCAATTCCAGACTTCTTCTGTGGTCTACTCCTACTTCCCAATTTATCCATAAAGTACTTATAGTGGCAACTCAAACCTGACTCCTAGAACTTGTACCGACTAACTCTTCATTCCGTCATGCAAGCTTCAATGATACGGAGATCCAGTCCCCTTCCTTCCTGAGCTCTCGGAAGGATGGGTGCAGCTTAGAAGCTTGGATGATCAGTACTACTATGGCTTAGGGCTAAGGTTTTGGAAGTCGGGTTTAGGGTTTAGGGTTTGGAGTTTAGGGTCTTGAGTGTTGCTAGACTTTACGGCAGTAACCTGCAGAAGCATTCTTCTTACCTACAAGATCGTCAAAGCTATTCAGGCACCTACAGCAATACATCTAGGGTTCGACAATACCCCTTATTAAGGAATACAGGGTTTAGGGTTTAGGGGAATATAGCTTAAATCATATAATTAGGGACCCTAGTACAATTTACTCCATTCCCCCTAGACCCCAACAAACCCTAAACCTCAGACCTGAAACCCTGAAATCACAGAACCCTTGCTGCCAGGGATCCACCACCGCACCGTTGTCGAGGCCTTTGGGCGCAGACGCCTTGAGGCAAGTTAAGGCTTTAGGCTTTGGGGTTTAAGGTTTGCAAAATCAAGGACCTCTTAAAAACGAGATACAAAGCTAAAACGTGCTGCCTAGGGCTCTAGGTTTGATGCTCTCCAGAAATTATGGGTATCATATGGTGTTTTTTTCCGTAAATAGGGGGACTCCAATTCCCAATATACTAGTCCGTATTATAAGGACACCAGAAAATTACTTCAGGGGGTCCCCATTGAAAAGATCATAGGAAATCTGGGGTCAAGAGTGAGCGCGCCCTTGTTCATGGAGGCAGGGTTTAGCATTTGGGGCTATTGGGCCGGTGTGAGTGTGCCAAGTAAGGTTCAGGGATTGAAGCTTGGGATTCGGGCTTATGTCGGGCTTAGGTCTCAGGATTTATGGCCAGGAGAGACATCAGCCATTCCGGGACATTGGACTACGTAAGCTGAGTCCCAATTTTAACACCTGGCCACAGGGAGGAGGGATGTAGTGCAGGCAACAAGGAATAGGGTTTAGGAGCATGCTACACTATAGGCATACAAAGAGTATAGGGGAATGACATTGGCAACTATTCGGGCATCTACAATACCAAGTGTCCCGTCCCCTTAATGTTAGACTGTACCCCCTCAAGCCCAAAACGAGAACCCCAAAGGCAAAACTCTACACGACTGACACCTAGATCCAAGCCCTACACCTCAAACCCCTATACCCAAACCCTAAACCCTATAAAAAAAAAATACCCTAAATCCCTAAACCCTTCCACACCTCAAACCTCACTGAAACTCTGTTTCAATCAAACTCGACGGCTGCGCCCGCATCAGCAAGTCCAGGTGAAGGCCTGTCGATCTCACGGTTCAGTTGACAAAGCTACAACGTAGGGTTTAGGGTTCCGGGCTTAGGGTTTAGGCTGTAATATTGGGGTTATATTGGGATAATGGAAAATAAAATGGAAACAAATATTTGGGGTTTGGGGTTCCGGGTTTAGGGTCCAGGGTTTAGGCTTCAGGGCTTAGGGTTCAGGCTTCAGGGCTTGGTGTTTAGGACTGACGTCCAAAGGAGGAGCTGCGCCGTCGGAATGTTTGAGCTGTAGGTTTCAACGCGGTTTAGGGTTTAGGGTTTAGGGTTTAGGGTTTAAGGGTTTAGGGTTTAGGATTTAGGTTTCAACAGTAAGGCGTATGGCGTTTCCGACTACTCCGAGGCCACAGTACGAACCTTTGCCTTTGTTCTAGCTGGCTTCAAAACTCCAAGCCCAAGCACATCCTACACCAGAAAACTCAATACTTCTTGCGCCAAAGCCCTGACAGCTAAGGCCGTGTTGAGACACACACACTCACAAGAATCCATCGATACTCCCAATATGCTTTACATGTCATATGTCCGTAAGCACTACATGGCAGTCCTACGGCATCCTAACAGAAGAAGGCCCACAAGATCCCCAGGCATTTCAATGGAACGCTCGTCCTCAAGATCTGTGAAGCCCTGTATGACACCCAAAAGCCTACGCAAAACTGGACAGCACACCCTAGCAATCAAAACTCTGCACCACTGAAAGTTCACAAGACATCAACGCTACCAAGCACTAGAAAACCTCCTACATTGTAAACCTAAGCCCTAAACCCTAAGCCCTCAACCCACCTAGGGTCTTTCACCCTCGCCACCTATTTGAACAAGTCTTGGGTCCACTTTGGGTTTAGGGTTTAGGGCATTGGGGCCCAATGTACAAGAAACCTAGAAGCTTACCAGTATCCTTTTGAGGTGCACCCCATACCACAATTATACCAGGAATCTATGGCATCAAAGCATTGGTAATTAGCCTCACGAAACACTGCGTAAACCCAGTTGCCATGCTATTTTCTATGTTCTTGTCCCTGCAATTCTCCATTTTTGGGAGACCCCTGGTAGAAACCAAAATATTCACTCAACCCCAAACCCCAAACCCTAAACCCTAACCCTCAGCTCTATTTGAGCTAGACTCCACACTCCTAGTACCCCTATAAGACTCCCCTATGTAATCCCCTACCTAACCCCTTTAAGAAGATTAGACTAGCTCAATTTGGGCCCCTACTTGTTGCAAAGATCTGCGGGCCTGGGTCGGGTGCCATCTGGCCGGGATTCAGCTCTTGTGGCACGCTCACGACCTGCTATTTCTTACTGTACTGCTTAGGATTTAGGGTTTAGGGTTTAGGGTTTAGGTTGAGGGTTTGGGGTGTGTGTATATATATACATATATCTAATGGTTTAAGGGTTTAGGGCTCAGGAGGGAGTAAGGGCATATTGTATAAGGACTATATAGAGACTTCCATTTATATAACTCCGTACAAAGAACCAGTAAGGTTTGGGGCATGGGCCTGGGACATAATAAGGGGGACCCCTTATCATTGAACAGCTGGGATTGATCCCTAAATTCAAGGCAGGCACTGTAAGCATCTGCCGATACGCTACTGCTCTGTCTAAACCGTAACTATAAGAAAACCCCTCAAAGCTCTGAACCTTAAACGCTGAACCCTAAACCTGCAAAAGCTTGCATTTGTTTTCACAAAACCAGGCCTTAAACAGTCTCAACCACTATATGAGCTATAGTCTCTAAACTCCTTAAAGGGGTTATATGGTGGATTATACAGGGGATTTAAGGGGGGGCATTGAGGGGGATTCTAGGAATGTAGACTATAGCTCATATAACGCGATAACCCGGCTGTCCATCTCTTATTCCGTTGCTGGCCTAATCTCTAAGTATGTCCACATAATATGATCCCCACATAACCCCAATATGTCTCGAAGACAACTCCATACTCTAAATCTTAAGCCCTAAACCTTAAAACCTCAATAGTCTGTCCCACTTTCACCTCCATCCCCTACAAATAACCAGGAAATGAAGACCGAAACACCAAACCTGATATCAAAATATACTTATACACCGTCATTTTAGCCCCAAACCTCAACCCTAGAATTCAAGCCCAAGACGGCGGTTTCCATTTTCTTTCCCAGTATAGCCCAAATGTCCCGTCCCTATACCTCCGTATAACCCCATAAAGCCGCACGCATATAGCCCCGAAACCCGAAACCCTAAACCCTAAACTCTAAACCCGGAATCCTAAACCCCAAACCCTAGAGTTGAAGCTGAAGCTTCTACACTCATTGCTAAACTGGCCTCAGAACCCCAGTAAAAATTATAATCCTTGGTTGTTACTAAGATTATAATAACCAAAAATTGAAAATTGCAATTCTGGGTTGTTACTAAGATTGTAATAACCAAAAATTGAAAATGATTTTGGAGGCCCCTTTTGATTGGGGGTAATATCCCTAAAACCTAAACCCTAAAACCTGAATAGTAGTTTCCATTTCATTTCCATTAACCCAATATAGGCCTGTATAGCCCCTATATAGTAGGTACCCTATAGATTTGGGAAACCCTTATCCCTATAAACCCCTATATAACCACAGTTTCCATGTCATTTTCCATTTTCTTGTCCATTTGATTCTACATTATAGAAATATTGGGTACCCTATAGATTGCACCTCATCTAATCCTTATAAACCCCTATATAGACCCTAATTTACTATAGTCCTTAT
>CAJNIZ010001203.1:110586-132851 GCA_905231905.1 Symbiodinium pilosum | reverse complement strand
TTTGCGTTTCTTTTTGGCCGCTGAGAGGCACGCAATGGTTTTGCAAAGATTCCGCGTGATTTGGAAGGGGAATGCTGGACGGCGGGAATTTTAGCTGACGCGCCACTGACGCGGATCTATCGCGAAACTGTCGCGGATTTTGGAATCATTCCTGGATTTTTCAGCTGGTTAATTAAGCTTCAATAGACGTACAAACGTGTAGTGAATGCAAAACGCAATGTACTGAAGAGTTTGCTAATGGTGCCTCATACGAAAAGCCATTATTTGCAAGGGGGTTTCCCATACTAATGACTTGGATTTTGCTAAGGGCGCCTCATACAAGCAGCCAAGATTTGTATGGGGTTGTCCATACTAATCATTTGGATTTTGCTAAGGGTGGCTCGTACAAACAGCCAAGATCTGCAAACGGTTTCCGAGCTCGCGAGCTATCGTGGACAATGTGCCTTCAAAATGCTGACGCGCNNTGACGCGCACTGACGCGCGCACCAGTTTTTGCAAAATCCACCATCGATATGAGAACCCTCTAATAAAACTCCTTCATAAGGGTTTATGCCGCCGCGCAATTCGTAAGCCTTAAATCCTGAACCCTAGAACAACGTCCTCAAAAAGAACAAACCAAACGGCAGGCACCTCCTTGCATTTCTGGAGCTCCGCGAAGGCCTCGCCAAACTTGCAAGAAAGACGACTGGGTAAGGATTACAAGACACGTACATTCAATTATAAAGCATTATTAGATGCTTCCATCAACCAGGGGGCCGCAGTTTCACCTCCCAAAAGAGCACCCCTAATGGCAGGAAACGCCTTTGCAAACACCATTAAGGTACCCAAACTGGCCCCGAGGTGGTACATGTTCAAAACAAGGGCCCGCAAGAGCAGAAACTACCATGGCATATCAGACTGTTCCAGTTCCAGGTTCGGAACATGCTGCCTTAAGGCCATCAGTGCTCCTTCTTTTTTTTCCAGAAGCGAAATCCCTCAATACAACTTCGGAAAAGAGCAAGAGAGAGAGAGAGAGAGAGAGAGAGCTGCAACTTTCAACTTGTCGGCAAGTTCTTACCGATCATTTTGAGTGGGAGTTTGCAGCAGGATGATCCTACATGACCATGTTCAACATGCTTGCAACACCGCGTGTGAAACAATCTGCATCACTATCAAGAAGGTTACCGAAACCCTGACCCTAAGCCTTGAACCCACAACTCTGAACCCTACCTTGCCATGCATAGACTTCAACAAACGGCCCTGAACCACTGGGTTAAGGCTTTAGGGTTTAGAGTAGTTTCCATTCCATTTTCCATTATCCCTATTGTACCCCCAATATACTATAGTAGTTTCCATTTTCTTTTCCATTATCCCTATAGACCCCCAATATACTATAGTAGTTCGGCTCAAGCCCCAAAAAATCACCAAAGCACTGTCGGCCTCAGCTTCTCCCGAATCATTTCCGCTGGCGAGCTGTGCGACGACCCGGTGCAGGTCCTCACTTTGGCGCACTACTTTGAGGGTCAAGGGGACTAAGTGGGCTAATAACCCCTATACTACCCATATCGTAACCCTAAATTATCCCCCTTATTAACCTACTTAAGAAGCCCCACTGACCCTCCAAGTAGCTGTTTTGGGGCTTGCAGAAGGATCTTCTCGGGTTGTACAGGTCAATATACGGCTTTGTCAAGGCTGATTTGGCTCATGAGGCGTGCGAATTAAGACGTATTGTTCTGCTATGATGCTCCATAAAGACAGACACACCAAACGTCCAAGGGACCATGTATGCGCTGACCGAAAAAAAAAACACCTCCCATGGTTTCAGGCTTCTGGTTGGTGAAGAGGACTAACGATGCATGATCGTACAACTCGTGCCAACACATAACGGAAGTAAGAAAGATGACTCTGCTAACATATGCAGTGCATAATGGCGATGACAAAGATGACATAACATATCATTTTTAAGGGTCCAAGTACCCAATAACCATATACTTACCCAAAACCTGTAATATAATTACTATTACCCAATGCCCAAGTACCTAATTATTGGGTGCTTGGACCCTTAGGGCATGGTGAAAATTACAAAGCATGAGACTGTGACCGGGAAAAGGAGGAGAGCCAGCCTGGTGGCACCGGCAGTATTGATGTCAATCTATCAACTGATCTCTTCTAGCAGAAACATGGATGGACTTGCTAAGATACCCTGCTATAAGGAAATGTAGTATAGGTGCGTGTACAGAAGTCTAGGGCATGCGGAATGCGGGATACAACTTCTGGGTTTGAGCTCTTTGGGATCTTCTGGCGAAGCTTCGCACGGGTCGAAGGGCTGCTGGACTTTGGGGGCGGGAGGGGGGGGGGGTTTGGGATTCAACGCCTTACGAACAAATCCTTGCGAGGCTAGAAATGAGCAGCGATGGGTGCGGCTTTAGCTCTGGTTTAGGGTTTAGGGTTTCGGGTACTTCTGATTCATTTATAACCATGTTGGGGGACTGAGGGCACTCATTAATAATTACCTTGAACCTCCAAGTAAGATAATGTGAAACAGCACCTGATGAGAAAAGTCCCGATCCACCCAAGAGATCCTGAGACTGCAACCTGCTGCTTTACCTAGAGGGTCCAAGTACCCAATAACACCATTACTGTTATAATATTTGGGCCCTGAACCCCCATTATTTGGGTCCTTGGACCCTTAAGGCAACTAAGGGTCAAAGTACCCAATAATCAGGTACTTCGGTTTTGGGCAGTAGTAATTATAGTACAAGTTTTGGATAAGTGAATGACTATCGAGTTCTTGGACCTTGAGGGTTAGATTGCATGAGCCCAGGCCGCGCATGCACCAACAGTCTGTACGACACTGGAAGGGTCGGAAGGCTCCGATAATCATATCTACTATTGCATCTCCCAAAAGTGCACGTGTGATGGAGGACTTTGCTGTGTGTGGCATATTTTGGAAACGGCGGGGGGCCTCAGGTCAAGGCTTCAAATAGGTCGTCTAACACGCAAAGCTTAGCAATCATGTACCTGCAATGACCTCGCCCGTCTCATTCCTTACAACCAGCAAGAAAACCGTAAACCCTACATGTCCCTAAGCCGCCAGTCCATTTCATATTCCGTTGTCTTCTGCATTTGACTCTCCATGCATCTGGCTCTATCCTTGCACAGGAATGTATTCCGTTTTGATTTGCTATGTTTGCTCGGTGTTCTTTTCCACTGCCCCTCAAACAAGACTTACCGAAGAAGATCTGGTTATAACCCCCTGTTGACCTTGCAGCTACACGCTGTATACTAAACCCTGAACCCTAAATCCTAAACCCTAAACCTTAAATCCTGAACCCTAAGTCCTAAATCCTATAGATTTTAAATCCTAAGCCCAAAACCCCAAATTGTACACCCTAAGCCCCAGCAAGGTTGGGGAAATCCTATGCCCAATGCCTCGAACACTTCAGCCTGAAAAGCTGCCATCGCCAGGGCCGCTAAGGCTCTGAATTAGTGGGGGGTTCCCTTTAAAGGAGGACATAGGGGATACACTGGGATATACACACATATATATATATATATCAATATAGTACATGTATGTATAATATTTGTAGAAGGTCATGTTATGGATCCATAGGGATGTGAAGGGACACCCCAAATGAACGGTAGAGCTTAGAGTTTGGGTGAGGGCGGGCGCGGCGGGAATGCAACATCCTGAATGACTGCGGGTCAAAATCGAAGCGGCGTATGCTCGTGAGAACGTGCGCACACGTATCGGTAGCTGCTAGGTAGCTCTTGCAAGCTGCATGCCATTATCATGATCAAGACCAATTTTGTGTGTTTATGTTGTTGGGGTCCTTGAGTTTGCCTCTAGTTATTGCGCTTCAGAGTGTTCCTACATTTGCAATTCATGTAAAACTGCCAGCATGTTTGTTCAGCAACAAAGCATCGTAGGTAGGCGTCGCATGCAAAGCTGGAGTGGAAGGTGAATTGGGGTAGGTTAAGAGTAACTAGGAGTAAGGGAAGTGTAGTGCCGCACATCGCACGTCATGTGAAAGGTGATTTCAACATTGGTACACATGAGCACTCCATTCGGTGGACATGCAGCTAACTGTTTGAGCAGCGCGGGCAAAGCACCGATGCTTTGGCACAACTTCCACGTAAACAGAAACAAATCACCTGAACTGGTAGCTGCTCGATCCCATACACAAAATCCCTAAAACGAGAGGTTTCGGGTTGAAAAGGACAACCAAAACATAAGCATCCTCTGGATGCCGCGTTCAGGTTGCGCAAGCCAAAAAGAAGCCCAGGATTCCAACTCTGGAAGTCCTCCCAAAGTCTCCCACGGATCTGTTATGCTCTACCCGGCTAATTGCATCTGAAGTACGGTGATAAGCCTCTGCATGACAAAGAGTGGAGCTACAATACTGTGCCCCCGTTACGGACGCCCAGGTCTGGGTCGAACACGTCTTCCAGCATGCTGTCTGTGGGAACTTGGCAATGCCACGGGCCAATAAGATTCCCGATGTGTCCAAGTATACAATAATCAAATACCTGCCCGAAACATACACTATAGATACTATTTCCTTATTTCTATTTAGGTGCTGAATTATATTGAATTATTGGGTACTTGGACGCTGTGGGATTGCAAATCCTGCAACATCTTCTGTGCCTACGGTTGGACGGCCATAGCCTCTGGTCACTGCCTCCTGTGGATTGGAACGCTGTAAAGCAGGACAACGAAATCGAACCAGCGGCAGGTTGCCTTCCATACTGTTTGCCGCGCATGAGCGCACCTAGACTGACTTGGGCAAACCTCAAGAAACCTTTAATCTGACAAAATCGACTCTTGGGGTTGAAACGCGGAACCGCAGTTGTGCCACGTTTCCAAAACCTGATCCAAACTGGAAGAGTCAGAGCCGACAAATGCCATCCGCATGACGACGAGTCTCGTTCATAAACTACTGGCAACACAGACCCTGTCCGGCCTGAGCGCATCGCAAGTGCACCTCGCACAGCAAGAGGTTGACTGGTTACGCGCTATGTTTTTTTTTTTTTTTATAGTGTCCACGTACCCAATAATCAAGTACTTGGGATTTTGTAATAACAGTAGTGCAGGTGTTGGGGAACATATATATATATAAACATCGTTCTATGAATATTTAGAGATATTGGCAGATTAGGGTTTGCCGTTCATTTAGACCGACAATGTATAAACCGTTTGGGGGTGACGAGTTAAACTTTCATACCTCCGGGGTTTCACGTAAAAGTAACCAATCGATGCTAGAAACCGGGTCTGAAATCCTGCCACAAGTTCATCCAAAGTAGCCGCCTCACAACAAAGACAAAGCAACGCTGCTTTTGCTGCTTTCGCTCCGCGAAGTTGCAGTGACTTGCCTGCTGCTCCTGAAAGCTCAGTCGCCTCCATAAACCTCGCCGCCGAGGTAGGTTTGAGAACCCATGAGTGCTGACAGGCTTTCAAACCGGAAACAAAGATCTTGTGATACTCCTGAGCTAGGAAATCTTGAAGTGGGATTTTGCCAAATTTGGAACACGGTCCAAGACTCAAGCAAACTAAAGGGAACAATTTGTTGGGTTGTGGGTGTAGTCCCACGGGTGTGAAGATGTGAAGACTGCTTGCACGGCAAGTATGTCCGGCGTAACGGAAGGGGTTGCCAAAACTCCTGAACCTTGTACAGCACGCGGATGAAAACACAGAGATGCCTCCACCAAAGCGCATTCTGCCCATCCCATCGGAAGACCCGGAAGCATCACAAAAAGGAGACTACGTATGACGTCGAGCTACCTGAACGAACTACCTGTGTATAGACCTAGATTCCTAGATGCTGAAGTCCTGCTGTAGCATCCGAAAGTGCCGATCCCTGTAGGCCTTTGGACCCCTCAGCCTCAAACTCGAATCACCATCCTCAATTCTGCCAATGTTGGGGGAGCTTACACACACCGCGAGACATGCGACCGTCCTCCGCGATCTGCTCACATCCAGCTCCGACTCCTCGGAGGTTGGATGTGAAGGTCAGGCCTGAGCCCGGCGATGAAAGTCGGCCTTCTTAGCCATGGAGCTTTTATAACGAAGCTCAGCACTCTTCAGAATCTCTGGCTATTTAAAGCCTCTTACAACTTTGAAGCCTATAATCCCTATGCCCGCATCCTCGCACCTGCAAAAAAAATATGCCCTGAATTCCTTGTGCTCTTTTATTTATTTTTCGGGCTGCCTTCAAGGGGACAATGGTAGGCTTTCAGCTTCCTCACCCGACGCCATGCATGTTTGAGCCGTCTTCTACATCAGCCTAATATTTTTGGGCTGTACAGGGAACCCGACATCCACATACTGACAGTATAAGAGCCCTAAATCAGCCGAAATCCCAAAGCCTCAAACTGAGAAACGCACGGACAAAGTCAAAGAGGTCCATCGCTGTCGCGACCTCACACAGACGTGGTGAAGCCGGCTCGTCGCAAGTGCCAGCCTGTCGACAGCCAGGCAATTCCCTTTGTTTTTGTTTAGCTGAATCACCTCCAAAACGAAGGCTGGCCAGGTTGGGAGCTATAGGGACATGTGAGCTATCATCTAAGCTCCTAGTATTCCCTTCGAGGTCCCCTACGGTCGTCCCTTACAGAATCCCCTATATGACCGCCCCTTAAGGAGTTTAGACTATAGCTCATGCACGTGTTTTTGCAAATACATGGGTCTTTCTGGCGGTAAGGTTGGAATTAATACTCATAGAGGTCTTCAGGACTTAGGCCTTTTTGGGAGCTTGGGATTCAGCGGCCCATGCCAGGAGGAGATGATGCGAGTTACAGCTACGTGGGACCTGACATATAGAGGTGCGGGATCTATTTGGGCGTGTCTCAGGAGTGGGTAGGACTTTGTCATGGAAGCCATGCCGGCCACACCCACAACCAAACCTCCATCTCGAAACGAAGATCTCTGAAGCACCCATCGCCAAACCCCTTCGCTTAAACCGCAGGAGCACTATGCTGTGACACACATTGCGGTCATTCTGAGGGTTGATTTTGAAGGCCTCAGTGATTCCAACCCTGCCGTCATTCCACTGCGATTACAGCAGTGCAAGCACTGCCTTAAAGTCCTTCGCAGCATGCCCTCACATCCCCGTCTTATGCATGTGAACCCTTCCCCCAAAACCCAACACATAACCATGATCTGTTTCTAAGCACCGCACGATGCATTCACTCACTCGATGATTATTGAAGTGCTCTCAACCATCTCTCACGTTCACGCTGGAAAGCAACCCCTTCAAATTGCCAAGGGCAGCACTGACTCGTTTGCGAACCTGATTTTTTCACGTGTTTGCTTCGTAGCAAAGATCGGGGAGCATGGATTCGGCCAAAGTATGCAGGCGCAGCCTACGGGTACAGTCCACCATGCGCATCCATTCATCTTTTGCCTATCAACAATACAACTCGGTTTCAAGAGGGTGGAATGTCCTGTGACGAGTCGCTCAAAACTGGCCAGCAATCTTGCGTGTTTCAGGGATCGTGGTTTTAAAAAGTTCGAAATGGCGCTCGTGGCTATACGCCCTATTGATATCCCGAACTTTTTCGGCAGGAGCCTACTCCATTCAGCGCTTAATTCGTCGCAACTGGCACAGCAAGAACATCACACAAGTTACTACCATGATTCATGAAGAGATCCGGCTCATGTGTCGTTTTGCGTTCCGCAAGGTGCTGCGGACTTTGGGCATCTGGCAGAATTATGGGTTTGCGGGAACTGTAAACGTCCTGCTAACGCCACGCATGATTGAATGCATTTGCAAACCTGTCAAATCAAGCAAGTTCAATGCTCGAACGAGGCTCGACGTTTAGGCCGTCAAGTTCCTCTGGCTCGCTATGAAAGCTGGGCATCACAGTATCATTGAATGCTACAACCATGTACCCTATGCGCCCTACATCCTACCAATGTCCGGCCAAAGGGCTCAGTATTTCCAACCCGCGCAGTGCTGATGAGGTTTATATGAATGGGCTGTCACGGCATATAAAGGAAAAAACTATGGATTCTAGATGTAGATAATTATATATATGCTACCCTCCCAAGACCTACCTTTCCTAGAATTTTAAATGGATTCCGTAACACTAGCTTAGGTTAACACAGCTAAATAGTATAGCGCGCGCGATATCATGACATAACTGTGTCTCAGCATCATGAGCATTTGCTTTGGTGAGGGAAACCAACTACAAAATCCAACGTTCCAGGATTCCAAAATTATCATGTAATTTGTAACCTTTATTTCAAACGGCATTCATGTAAAGGAACACCGACAACCAAAAAAACTGGCTCCATATCTCGGGCTGCCCCAATGTAGTCTTTTTTTTCGGTTTCTGTTGATTTTTTTTTGGATTTTCAAATTTCTGAAGCTCCGGAACCGGACTACGGGACCCGGGACAGTTGCTTTTTTGTTGTTTTTCATTTTCGATTGTTTTTTTCTCGTCTTGTCTATTTTGAGCTTACAATACGAGACCTAGACCTCGTCGAGTTTTCACATTATTCTCATATGCGCTTTCGTTGTAGAACAGAAGCCATGCGCTAGAGCATTGTGTCGGACTTTTCAATTTTGTGGGCCTTCGCATAGTATCAATAGGGCTGCTCTTATGTACTTACTCTTAGAAGAGAAAAGATTTTTTTCACTGAAAAACATAGGTTTGATTCCATACATGGACTTATCCAGAGCGCATTATGAAAAATACGGTGTTTTGAAATGTGAAAAAGATATGTCTGAGTTAGACCCATAAAACGTTCTCCATAGGAGGAAGGAACGCAAGCTCAAGCTGATTCTATTGAATTTCTGTGCTTGCAACTCTCAAGTCAATTGTATCTCTCTTGTATCTTTATATTGTAGAAAGGAAGGAACTCTACTCCGTTCGTAGGAATAAAGGTTTGGTTCTGCCATTGGCCATTGGTATTTAATATGAGGGTATCTAATATTTAGTATGCTCCTTCTCCCAAAAAAATACGTGCAAGGAACTGGAGCTTCCACTTATCTCAAGTCAATTGAATCTCTCTCTCTCTCTCTCTCATATTTGGTATGGAAAAGAGAGAACTCTTCTCTTCAAAGGAATAAAGGTTTGGTTCTGCCATTGGTATTTAATATGAAGGTATTCAATATTTTGTATGCTCCTTCTGCCAAACGCCAAAGAACTGGAGCTTCCACCTCTCTCAACTCAATTGCATCTCTCTTGTATATTTATTGTGGACATGAGGGAACTCTTTTTTAACAGGGATAAAGGTTTGGTTTCGCGAGTGGTTCTACCTGATTTGCTACAATTTGCTACAACATGAGTGAGGGTATCTAATATGAGGGTATTTAATATTTGGTAGGCTCCTTCTCCCAAAACAATCACCTGCACGGAAATGGAGCTTCCACCTCTCTCAAGCTAATTGCATCTCCGTTGTATGTTTATTGTGGAAAAGAGTAAAAGGGAGAATCCTGTTCCATCGTATCAATAGAGGTTTGGTTCTGCCAGTGGCATTAAATATGAGAGTATCTAATATTTGGTATACACCTTCTCCCCAGTCTCCAAAAGTTTTTTGTATAAAAGTCTAAATTACCTCAATACATTCAGTATTTTTTCAAATACATAGATGGATAATAATTCAAAATAGGTGTCCGATGCATATTACCTTCGTCTCAATTTTTAGGACGACGCCTCAAATCTTTGGCCTTGCTTTTCCTCATTTAAAGGCCTTGTCTCTTGTATCTTTCTTGTCAAAGAGGGAGACCTCTATTCTGTTCGTAGCTTGGTTCTGCCAGTGGTATTTGATACGAAGGTATTTAATATTTAGTATGCTCCTTCTTTGAAAAGAAATACCTGCAAGGAACTGGAGCTTCCACTTATCTCAAGTCAATTGTAACTCTCTCTCTTATCTTTAGTATGGAAAAGAGAGAACTCTTCTTTTCACAGGAATAAAGGTTTTGTTCTGCCAGTAATATCTAAAATGATGGTCTTTAGTATTTGGTATGCTCCTTCTGCCAAACGAAATACCGGCAAAGAACTGGAGCTTCCACCTCCTTTTTTGGGACAGCACAGCACATGTGCATCCTGGTAGGTTTTATGTAAGATACTACATGACTCTGGGAGCTGCAAAACACAGAGAGGCCTTAATCTTTTTGGGGTTCAGGATTCAAAAAGATTGAAGCCTCTCAGTGTTTTAGGACTTTGGGAGCTGCAAAACATTGAAATGCCTCAATTATTTTGCTGCTCAATACCCAAAAACACTGAGAGGCATTGACAAAAAGGTAGGTCTTGGGGGAGGTACCATATATACATATATATAGGGTTCAGGATCTATGGGGGGTTGACCGCATGGTTTCACTTTCAGGCTATCCCATTTTTGACACTTGCGCATCTGGATGGGGCGTGAGTATGAATACAGTATGACTGCACGCGAATCGTACAGAATCATAGCCTGCTTGATGAGTTCTCGCCTAGCAGGCAACCTCAAGATGTAAGACATGTGTTGAAATCACGGGCTCTTGTATGTCAAATCTGGATAGCAGAAAACAGTTGGCCTGAACTGGAAGTGCCCAAACAATTGTTGGGCGGTGGCCATCCGAAATTCCTCATGTTCCCAACCTCCAAACCAAATGTAGCACAATACCTTTTCGTTCAGGAGCATTCTTGAAAACCTCCGTTTTTGGGCTGCCTGAGAGTCGAACCCTGCTTGTGGCAGCGAGATAGTGGGCATGGCTCCTGGCAAGGGGTTTTAAGCTATCAGTGTCTGGTCCACTGAGGGGCTACGTAAGCGGTTAAGGGGAGCACTGAGTTCAGCACAAAAAGATTTGACATATTGGTCTTGTCCGTTCAGGGTGTGGGCGGTGTGAGGATCGGCTCTGCTCAGGTTTGGTGCCATTAGGGCGTCCCGCAGGCGTGCCGCGAATAGCGAAGCATTTCGCTCATCGATCTGCTACGTACAAGCATGAGCAGCAGTGGAACCGCAAGCAACCAACAGGATGATCATCGTGCTGAAAACTCAAGCAAATTAGCTGTAACCATCAGATTGCAAGAATCGATGTGAACTTGCACTATGCGAGTAATGGAGACTGAAGCTTTGAAGACAGCGGCTTTAGACTTCAAGACACATCTGCTGCACCTCGGAGAAGGTTCAGATGACCGGAACAGGTGGCAAAAAACTCCCAAAAGGGGTGCTAGGCATTCGATGTTCACCCGAGCTGCTGGTAATGAAGCATCTACTAGTGTGCCCTTACCAGCACCGTATCTACTAGCGTTACATTAGGTTTGAACAAGGTACAGCAAAAGGGTTTCGGACTGAGTGTCTGGGGGGGTTGCCAAGCTTCCAAGACTTGAGCAAGCTGACTTTCCAGTCTGTTGTGTAGCTGAACTCTTTCGGATCTAAGGGCGAGGCAGTCAAGGAGATGACCCAGGCTGCAGTACCTTTGCAAGTCACAACTACAGGCAATCACTTTCAGTCCTGAAATGAAACAGATTTGCTTGTTGTGGAACCCGAACATGTTCCTTAGCCGGCAAACTGCGCTGTAAAGCCGAGATCCTGAGCACGGAGTTTTGTTGGGACGGGTGCTGTTCTTGAGCGTCTCGATGTTCAAATCTGACAGTTGACGCCTCTGGCTCTGACCTGGATACTATGAAAAAACTGCACCCTGTCCACGTCTAAAGCCGGACCGTGCCCATCCAGAAACCATTGGAAGCAATAAGCTCCAAAACCTGCACAGCCGTGTCCGACCTCGAGACCCGGTCCCTCATTCCCAAACCCTCTAGGCAAGATCAACTTGAAGCGCGAAAGACTCTCACGACTTTCGCACCCACTCCCCTTCCTGCACCCAGCGTTTCTCAAAGAAAACATCCGCCATTGCTTGCTGGGGGTTCGTAGGAAAAAAGGAATAGATTATACAGGAATTATACGAGGAGGATATTCCCTTATTCCTCATATTTAGATATATACACACACACCCTATTATAGTGCAGTAGTTTCCATTTACTTTTCCATTATCCCTATATTACCCCTGTATTCCCCCAACATTATATTCCCTTACCAGTACGCCCTACACCCCAAACCCGAAAGATTGGGAATCATCGAGGCAATCCATTGAGGGCAGTGCCGGCTCGCAGGCTCAGTCGTGGTATAATGCAAGGCGAAGGCACTTAGGTTAATTGTTATAAGGCTGTATATAGGGCTTATACATGATTTGTTGTAGGGAGTCTACTGGAGTTGTTTCAGGGTTGAGGTCTGAGGTCTCTACGGAAGATACGGGGGAAGCTTGCAAAGTTCGAAGGAATTTGAAGGCTCTTGTAACTCTGGATCGCATTTGGGGTCCCATAGATCTGACACATCACAGCTTACCTGGACAATTATAGCTGGATCCGCGCACCCTAAGCGAGAGCTAAGGCTCGTGGCCTAAGGGCATTGAATGCATTGGAACTTCGAGGCTCGCTTTGCTGCTATGAAGCCTCAGACCCGTGAACGGGAGCATGCTCAAAACCTGCAGGTTTGAACTCCACTTGAGCCAAAGAGATTAGGATTGGGATTGCTCGGGACTCACGGAATTCTACCAGATACGACGTAATTCGTGCTGAAGTTCGGGGGTCAGGGTCTGAGTCCTAGTAAGTGGAGGTGCCAGTGATCGCAGCTAAGCAAGGT
The DNA here is from genome assembly GCA_905231905.1 of Symbiodinium pilosum. NCBI lineage: Eukaryota > Dinophyceae > Suessiales > Symbiodiniaceae > Symbiodinium > Symbiodinium pilosum. The sequence goes on along the minus strand of CAJNIZ010001203.1, from coordinate 120,247 downwards.
CTTTAGTGCACGAGCGAGTACACGTCAGTTCTAGTCTCATGTCAGGGCTGTCAAGGCATGAAGCCCCGATCAATTTGAACATGTGAGCTATAGTCTAAACTCCCAGTATCCCCCTTGGTAGCCCTTATAATACTCCCCTATATGTTCCCCTAGATAGACCTCTTTTAAGGAGTTTAGACTGTATCTCATGTGTCTTGGTGCCTGCAACGCACAAAAATTAGCCAACACGGCGAGTCGCTTAGGAGTAGCTTCAATGAATGGTTCATTCGGACGCGCAGGAGTTATGAAACAACCTCGCATACGCTAGACAAGACAACACCAACAAGAATTGACAACTCCCTGGTGGATACTGCTGAATGAAGAAATCTTGCACCACCCGCACTCTGTTTATAAATGCATATAAACACACATAAATAAATGAAGTGTTATGAACAAATACATACATGATACATGCGCTAAGGGATTTCAATGGGAACCCCAAACAGGGAACCCAAATAATATGGTAGGAATATAAAAGAATGTAAGGACCTTGGTAGGTATATTCCTACTATGTTCCTACTATATGCTTGAGGTTCCCTGTTTGGCGTTCCCAGTAAAGTCCCGTTAAATGTTATACTTATGGAGTTACAGTAAACCAGGGACCCTCAGTGGTGCAACATTTCACCTATCCACCGTTGGGCTGCAAAAACTCCGTCTGATGCCTGAAGCCACCAGCCTGGATTATACAATTCCGCAGGGCTCAGGATAAGGGCTCAGCTGTAGGGTTTGGGGTTTAAGGTTTAGGAGTTAGGAACTCAAGATATAGGAATCTCCCAGAAATTAGAGTCCCATTCTTGTAATCCTAAAGGTGCCCATAATGTCGAGAACGATCCATATGAATTTCTATTGGAAAGGAGCACGACTTCCATGTGTCTAAAACGCGGGTAAATGCAACCATTCGGATGTGACAAATCATCATACCTTGGGTCCTGCCGCCACCCATTAACAGTTTATATACAAAGGGTAATATATGTATACACTGTGTGTATATATATATAGAGTAATTTCGTAATATTACAACTATCATCCAACTGTTAATGCGTGGGGCAGCACCCAGGTCATACCCTAGATGTTTCAAGGGCTAATTACCCTCAACCCTAGTGTCATCCTAGACAAGATAATCTCTTCAACCCCAAACAAGGTCATCGAAAGTAGCCAGGCCTTACACCATCAACCTTGCAATTAAATAACTGCCAACAACACAAACTACTGTCCTTTTGCTGCTCTTGCTCCGCAAAACTGCAGTGACTTGCCTGCTTCTCCTAATGCTCAGTCGCCGCCTCAGACCTCACCGTACAGGTAGAGTTTGATGACCCATGACTTTCGATAGGGTCAGGATTTCTGTTTCAACAAACTTTTTTGCACAGAAGCCTTGGCTTGGACTAAAGTCGAAAGCTGCGCAGGATGGACTGCTAGCAGGTCAGGGTGGCGACGACCCCAACAGAGTCTAAGTTAGGACCACTGCTAGGAAACTATGATGAGTAGTTGTTATGTTACTAGCCTTATCTCTCCGGCGGAATCAGAAGGTCTGAGTCTGGGTCAAATTTGCAGCGGGTTTCAGGGGAAGGTCCTAAACCCCGTCGATCTTTTCTCGAGGTCACATAAGCTTTACAAACTGCCTCGAAACATATCCTTGATAAAGAACGTGTAATCAATCTAAGGGTGCATGGCCGGGCGGCCCTGATGTCGAGAGCACGAATACCAAGAACTATCAGCGGCCTGAGTTTTTCGTTGGGGCAACAAGGCTCTGATAGATACTCCATCTGGGTCATGTGATGAAGGTGTGGGGGGGGCAACCAATGACTCTAACCTTGTAGAACAGGCAATGAAGGGTTGTCAAAACCATGACCCATTTTGGAAACCCCTTGGAAAGCAGCCGGTAAAATCAGAATGACCATGATTTTGACATCTCCCTGCACTCCTTGCACTCACTCAATCCTGCGCTGTAGGACTGAGACTTGGCATTCCTAAGCCGAATTACCTTCATGCGGGGTGGTGTGGTGGGGGCGGGAAAGACTGCGAGGATTTCGGGAAACTTGACCCTCTGAACAAGGTCCTGTTTGAAGGAGCTAATGACAAGACAGAAGTGTTCTTCTAAGGGAATAATGAACGCTGGTTAGATAGAATGGAGCGTAATGCCAGGTGGAACAAAAATGGAAGAGGCTTGGCTTCGAGCTGCTACGGGGGGGCCTTCAAACTGACATTCTGACCGACATGTAGTCAGCGTGCGACTGCTCCTGGCAACCCCGACAACTTTGGTGCCCTAAATTCTCATAAACCAATCTGCCAAGCTGCGCCACATTGGTGCTGCCTCAGACTCGTTTGCAAGTTCGAGGCTTGTGGATGTAAATTTTCAGGCTTGCAGATCAAAGGACGCCAACTTCTTGGCGTGCTCTTGGTGTTGGGGGGTGCGCAGCAATTCAGGGTCGGGTCTTGGAAAGTCTCAGGTTGTGGATGTAAATACTTATTACAGTTTCCATACGGCTTGCACAAATTCCATGGAACAGCTGAAGACTTTGTAGGGTCCATGCTTGCCGCCCTCTTTATTCAGAAGCAACTTGCGGACTGAAGAGACAGGTTTGAAATGCTCAAAGCAATACAGCTAGTGCTGACCGCTTCCAGCGCATTCTGCACATGCATTGATGTATACCTCTCCAGCCCGGGCGTGCAGCACAATTGTTCCGGCATCCTGGGTGATCAGCTCATTTTGCGGCGCAAGCCCGTATACCCCAGCGCAACCTCACAACCCTCAATTCGCAGGCATCCAATAGGTCTTCCTGAACGCCAACCGCGGGCATTATTCCAACAGAGGGGAAAAAGCTTCTTCAAGCGCGCTAGAGCCATCATCAGAAAACCCTATATACTACAACATAAGTACAGGACTAATTACCTCAAAACACAATGAGTGCGGTCCTAAACTTTCGAAAGCGTGCCAAGGCTTTGCTGGAATAGCGCACCGTTGGCCCAACACTCAAATCTTCATAGCTTTAAAACTTCATTTCTGCTCCACTCCAAATTCTGACAATTGTAACTTTGCTTCCGCAAGTCGCTACACCTCAGAGTAAGCCAGTACATCCATCAACTTCAGCTTCTGAATCCAGATCCTCTGAACCATCACATCCAAGAGATGGGCCGAGGCTTGATGGTGGCGCGGTCGCCTCAAGCCCCTTAGCGCGGCAATCATGAATTTGGCTCTTGGGGTTCGTGTTGTTCAAGTCTTTGAGGCTTTGATCCGGATGTAAACCTCGACATGTTTCTTGCTTGCTCGTGCATGGAAGGAGTTCACACCAGGGCATTTGGGGTTGGACAGGGGGGAGGTCATGTAGCCTGATGATTTCCTGAAGTTCTTGATCCTTGCAGCAAAGCCTTCGGATCTAGCTGACGTCTTGCACAGCCAAACCCAAATTAACAATCACCAACGATGCTCTGTCTGTCTCTCCCGCAATTATTGGCCTCGGTGGAGTCGGCTGCAGCACTCGAAGATGGAGCCTGCAGCGAGTGCATCTGTGGGACAATTAGACTCAGCTCGAATGCACAAAGCATTCTTCCTCTGAAGCTGTCAGCACTTCTGCAAGAAGAGTTGCATCAAGCCGCTAATGGACGCCACAATGTTCCCTCGCTCACATCTCACCCATATTCTACGGTTGGCATTTGAGACTCTGTGCTGCGCAGTCTTTTCGCTGCCGTCTATAAGTTCGTTTCTTCTTGCCCCTTTGGAACCGGGAGGGTGATTCGGACTCCACCATCACAATCCTATGCAGGCCTCTCTAAACAAAGGCTTACCTATCTGTCGCGCGAGGCCTTGTTTCATGGCCCGGGCAATGTTCTAGTCTACCGGGCCAAGACCACTGCATTTCAGGCAAGGAATCTTTACCCAGGAAGATGGCAAAGGCCCATCTGTTCAGCCAGAACTGGCACGTGGAGAGAACTGGGGAACCTTAGGACTGCAGCAATGTAGATTCCGACGGGTAGCTATCACAGTTCGGGTACATACTCATCAATGCCGCCGGAACGTGGGAAACAGGACTTCAACACAAAAGCCCAATCCCAAGGGCGCCTCTTTCGGGATCGTTGAGATCAATGCCTGCCAGCCATGAAGTAGGGATAGAAAACTTACCCAGACCTCCTAAAGGATCCAAAAAATGGAAGCCCCTAATAATCCCCTAGTTTCCCCAATGTAGTAATGGGTTTCAATATGGCAAACACACGGCAGTCACATTGCTGGTGGGATTCAACTGCATGTTATATCCTAAACCCTAAACCAGCCAAAGGCGATCATGTCATGGGGACTTGCCAGAAGTACTCGTGTGACCGCTTGGGGCCCTATGACCACCCTTCTTCATCCCCGAGCAAAGTATCCTGAAGGTTTCGGAGTTGACATGCTGTCCGGCAAGTTGGTGCAAAATAGTATTCGTGCGAAAGCTATGCGCTGATTGAGCAAGGTAGATTAAAGTAGACCTGGTCTGTAAGCACTGGACAATTCTGCAAACAGCTTGATGAAAGGTGGTTCCGGAAACTGCCACGTGGCCAAATTCCACAGGTGCCCACCACAGTCCAACACCTTCCAATACTTGTGCAACAGCAACAAAGACAAGGCCCGTCTTGCAGATAGCAAGATCTGCTATGCGACCCCCCACCACCCGTTTGGGGGAACCCTAGATACCGCAAAAAAAAGCTTCCAGATGCAATGTCAGGACATCGCCCCTCGCATGAACCAGGAAACAGACTGGGCGTGGCACTTGCTTGACAAAGCCTTGCAACACCTAGGCAATTTGCATTTGGGTGCCATTGGTCTTCAAGATGAGGCTTGAAATCTGTTGTGGGTTGGTGGTGCGCAACGGGACCCTCTGCAGCATGTGTTCTGAGAGGGGGTGCTTTGTTTGTGGGTGGTATAGCATTGCTTGTTGTAGCGGGGAGTCTTGAAGGCAACAAACATTTTCGGGATATGGAGAAAGTTAGGGTTTGACAGAGTCAGTACTGAGGATATAGGGCTGAGGGCTTGGGCATCAGGGTTACATGCCCAGGTTGCAAAACGCTAGACCCTACTAAACCCTAAGCAGTGGTTTTGACTCGGCTAGCAAGGTTTCGCAGTCTCCCAGCTCGAGCCCCTGCAACAAAAGGTCAGTGTAGGGTTTAAGGTGGTCCAGGGGTCAGGGCTCAGGATTTATAGGATTTAACGCGCAAAAATCACAAAAACACTCTGATTTATGTACCCGCTTAGGAACTTTGCTTACCAATCCTTAATAGGACCCACGGGGTCCAAGTACCCAATAATTTGGTACATGGGTTTGGGGTAGTAGTAGTTATAGTAGAGGTTTAGGGTAAATATATGATTATTGGATATTATTGGGTACTCGGACCCTTAGGGGGAATTACGGGGTGTAATCCCTATACAAGATACTCTCATATTCCCTAATAAGAAGGAGCAAGTATGGGGAACTTAGGATCCCCAATGGCCATCCACCAAGGCCGCCGCGCTGCGCCAGCAGAGGAGACGCGGAGAGCTAGATTGAATGCGCAGTTCTCTAGACTCCAGGACAGATGAGCTGTGGGGGTACTATGTCAGGTTGCGATGAGGATTCAGGATTTTGGTTGCAAGGTTGTGGTTAGAGGGTTTATGCTTTAGCGCTCAAGGATGATACCTATGCACAACAGCGCATTGCTGAGGCGAGCTTCTCCATGGGACGCTTTGGGATCCATTCTTGTGGGGACGATCGTGGGGATGATCGATTCTTGGGTAGATGCACCAACTCCAAGTTGGAGAAGCTGAATGCGTGAACGGTCAGTGCCAGCTGATGTCCTAGCCTGCGCGCAGGGGGGGTACGCGACTTCTTGTGGCCTATGCCGCAAAATTCAGAAGCTGAAGTTCGGACACCGCTTGAGCCGAATGGAAAACCAAAGAACGTATTATGTGCCTTCTGTTTTGGGGGATAACCAGAGCGGGATGGTATGAATTTGCGAGCGCGAAGATCCAGTTAGAAGCACCTGTACTGAAAGCACAGCCTACGTCGCGGCAAAGGACCTGACATAAATGGCACCTGAACACCCTGTTTGTCAAAAGGCCAGACAGAACACTGGATCCTGAACTGTCTCGAGGAATATGCTCAGCACGTCAATGAGATTTGGATGCGGGTCCAGCAATTTAGGGGTCGGGATTCAAACCTGTACCCTTCAGGGCTTGAGGGGTTGTGGCCTGGGCCTTTGGGTTTAAGGTTTCAATCTCAAACCCTAAACCAGCAATCACACACATGTTGCGCGGGCATGGCTGCCAGATAGTTGGTGCACTGGGCTTTTGGCTTCAAGACGCGTGAGTGGGCACATCCACCCAATGTAATTCATGACCTCCGGAACACAAATTGACCCCAATTTTTGGGAACCCCCCATTGAGGCTTAAGCATTACTAGTGGGACAGCCTGATGAGCGCCACTCAACATTTTCAACCCGAGCACCCCTGACAATTCGCCAAGCCCTTCGTGGTATGGGAGCTTCCGTAAAAGCGGGAAAATATAGACCCCAATAGATAGCAGATTCCTTATGATGGGGAAACCCAGATAATTACAAACCACTGGTCTTTGAATCCTCCCATATACAGACTAGCTAAACCCTAAACATGGAGCTCCGTGTTAACCCTACCTCGCCTGCATGTAGAGTTGGTTTCGGACAGTGGCTTTCTCTCAAATCAAAAGCGACACGGTTAAGGGTCATTAGTTCAGGGTTTACCCATTCCACAAAGCAGATGCCCTGCACATAGAAACAGTTCCTTCAGTTCCTCGCTCTCATCTAAACCCTAAACCCTAAACCCTAAACATTAAACCCTGTGAGCATGAGAGGCACTCAAATGCTACCATCCTTGCAGGGACCCTTTAAAGAAGGGCCAACAGATGACTTCTCCCATCACATCCCTACAAGACTGACAGCAGACCACTATGGGCTATCAGACCCTAAGATGCCCTATTGGGACCCCATTAAGGGTACATTGAGGTCTCCTTAAGGGCTAATAGCCCATAGTGGGATGCTCCCTTTTGGCTTCGTTAACGCTGGCCGGTAGAGTTCCGGCTGCTGAAATGCTCAGAGCTTCGACGTCGCTGGGAACCAACCTACGTCCATAGGGTTTTTGGGTTTACCTAAACCCTAAAAGTATGTAAAATAATAGCCTTAAACCCATAATAACAGCCACAAAGGCCATTATTTTACATACTTTTGGGGTCCAGGTACTGATTCCTGCAGGGACTTTGAGGTTCTCTGGGCTACCAATCTTTGGAAGCTACCGTCTGTCCTTACACCCAGCTGGATTCCTAAGTCTCAGGGGTCTGGGGCTTGGAAAGGATTGTGCATCTTGAAGCACGAAGCTCTGTGGAGCACACGTTGAGGCAGAACAAAACTTTACACCATAGCCAAAGGACCGAGCAAGCGTTTCCTAAGAATCAGGGGCTCTTGCCCAAGGGCATCCGAAAAAGGAACGTTCCGAACTTTGATGGACCATCAGTTGAAGTCTCCCCGAGGTTCAGCAGTAACCTCTTCATAGTAAGGGTACCCTTTTTCCTCTTGTTCAGTTTGAATAAGGAGACCCCAAAATGCAAAGGCAAAAAGGGTACAGATGGGGTACCTATATGAGCCAACATCTAAACTCCTAGTATCCCCCGTGAGAACCCCCGTAATACTCCCCTATGTAATCCGCTATACAACCCCGATTAAAGGAGTTTTGATCCTAAACCCTAAACCCTTTAGAACACCCCTCAAGGAGTCTAGATTATCGTTCATTTACGTAATTGCCTGAAGAACCAACCCTCGAGCTTCATGTTATGCATTCTTCAGTCAGGCCCAGTTGCGGCTCTTTCTGTTCGAGGCGAAGGGCTATATACGGCTTATATAGGGGTTGATAGGTTGATAACGGGTTAAGATGGGGATGATATAGTTCTATAGGTGTAAATATAGGGTTAACATAAGTCTTCTTTGGAGGCTAACCGCTAAACCCTTCGCAATGTAGACTAGCGAAACAGGCCAAAGACCACGGTGGCACCCCGAAGCGCAAGGCCGGTTGCCCCGAAACAAACGCCTGTGATGCCTGCACGAAATCAGATCGTAGGAAAGTATGCGACAATATCTCAGCACGCATAACGTAACATTTCTTTGGCCTATGCATGTACTGCCAGGTTGATGTAGCTGTGCAGGAATCGGTTTACCCATATAACCCCTGTATAATCCTTATATTAACCCTATGCTAAGCCTATGTCAACCTTAACCCCTATATTGCCCCCATATTATCCCTATATCAACCTATTAACCCCTACATTAACCCTACCTCGACATCTCCCAAAACAAGGGAACTCCTGAGGGTTCTCGTGATGACAAAAGCATTCCCAGGGGTTGAGAGTTTACCCAAAGGGTCCAAGTACCCCATAATTTGGGCCCCTTATAAGGGGGTATATAGGGGTATATAAGTCCCTTTAAGGGGGTATATAGGGGTATTTAGGGTTTAGGGTCCAAGTACCCAATAATTTGGTACTGGGGTTTTGGGTAATGGTAGTAATATAGTACAGGTTTTGGGTAAGCATATGTCTGTTAGGTACTTGACCCTTAGGGTTAGGGCTTTGAATTCTTGAGGGAAAGCCCGTGAAACTCCCTGCAACAAGTCGCCTTGTCTTTGCAGTGTTGGAAAGGAGGTCGGTGTTAGCATTCTTCTGCCCACATCGACATCTCCTGCTTTGGCATAGGGATTCCGATTCAGGGGCGTGGTTCCCAAAAGCATGTCTCATTCCCGACACCCTCCAACTAACCTCTGTTCGGGCCTATGTACCAGCTCTTGAGGCTCAATTACGGGCACTGGAAGGATCTTGGTCAACAAGCCCAACGGAATTCCCCTAAACCCTGAACCCTAAACTGAGTCTTGGTCAACTGCCAGCCGTACTACCAGTACAGCCCTACATCCCCACTCCATCACGAACCTTACCCTAAGGGTCCATGTACCCAATAATTAGGTACTTGGGATAGTGGTAATAGTAATTATAATACAGATTTTGGGCAAGTATTGATAATTGGGTACTTGGACCCTTAGGGTTACTGACCAGCGAACAAAACAACCAACTCAACTAAAATCTCCTAGACTCCCAAGTGGCCTCTGTGCAGCAGCCCAGATACATGTACCCACAGATACTGTTGGTGAACACAATCCTGCATGAGTCCGTATACCCAAACCTTTGGCAAAATGGCGGTATACTATACTTAGGATCATGCAGGGTGTTACCAACCGCATTACAGGTAGGTGGGGGCTCCTGGCTGAAAGCCAGCTTTGAGACACGGAGCCCTTAATCCTGCACTTTTCATCCGTTTAAGGTAATTAACCCAGACGGTCCAAGTACCCAATAATTTGGTACTTGGGTTTTGGGCAAAAGTAATTGCACTACAGGTCTTGGGAAAGTATATGATTAATAGGTACTTGGACCCGTAGATTACAGCCCTACATCCTCCACAGAAGCTAGCTGCAGCCAATTTCTTCACAGTACCGCGCCCCAAGCCTCCCTCAACCCCTAAACCCAAACCCAACACCCTAAATCCTAAACCCAAAACCCTATAAATCCTAGACCCAAAACCCTACCCCAAATCCTAAACCCTAAATCATAAA
>CAJNIZ010001203.1:90939-101179 GCA_905231905.1 Symbiodinium pilosum | reverse complement strand
CCCCCCCCCCCCCCCCCCCCGGTAGCTTCTCCTACGCGCCGAAGTCCAGCTTCTCCACCAACCTAAGAAGAAAACCCTCACTGCCCCACCCCTCAGGGCTAGTAGTAATCTCTAGTGAGGACCTGAAAGTGGGGGAGGTTGGCACGTATTCCCGTGCAGAGGAACTACACTCCTGCAAAAAAATCAAGTGCATTTACTAAACCCTAAACGCTTACCTCTCTATTAGATCTACTTACGCCGACAGTGAGCTCCTTTACCCCAAGTCGTTATCCTGTGGGGACCCCGCCCAGAAGGATGCTTTAAATGATCCTGAGCCGTATTCTCCACTAAACCTTAAACCCTAAATAGTAGTGTCGTGTAAGTCCTGCTTGAGCCGAGGCACGACGAATGGAAAAAGAGATCGGTCTATGCTGCTTGGCAGACTTCATCCACCGTTTGGGGTTTGGGGTTGAAGGTTTACAGTTGAGAAGGAGTCTTGAGATTGCGCGCTATTAAAACCCCATGTGTAGGATTTGGGGTTGAGGGTTTAAAGTTGAGAAGAAGTTTGGAGTTCGTACTCTATCAAACCCCAATAAGGAAGATGAAGTTAAAGTTAACTAGCATGCCAATGTTGATCCCATATGAACATGGCAAGGAGGACTTCAGCTCCCATAGGTTCAGGGTTAGGACCTAAACCTTGAGCCCTCGACTTTAGTGGCATTTCAGGGACATGTGCCTCAGAGAAAAGGCCGATAAAGATAGTTTGTGCAGCCAGCTGGCCGAATCCCACTCCCCGTGAGTCCCTTGGCAGAACAATAGAACCCCACTTCCCCACCACAACAGGGATACTCTGGTTGTGAAGCTTCAGCTTAAATAATTCCAGATATTACCTCAATAATGGAAACTGGAATGAAGATGCGTTTCGTGTAGAAGGGTTATGTGGGCAATTGCCACTATCTGGCGTACTGCATATAAGTCCAGCCCACGCAGAACCTTGAGCTATGTCCAGTCTCATGCAAGGAGACACTGGACGTGCCTCAGCTGCGTTTGCCGCACCTCTTGCTTGGCTGTGTGTGTCTATCTGACTGGGTATATGCCAGGCTTGTTCTACTTCTTTTTAAAGGACAGCCTACCCCTAAACCCCAGAACATGCGGTACTCGGCGGGTTGGGCGAAGGTCTATGTTAGAAAGTTGAGATAGAGCATTGGAATCCAGTTCCATGAAGACAGTATCGAGTCTCAGGAAATTAGGTCAGGGTCTTGATTTTCGCTCCCCAGGCGAGACTAGAAACCAGCACTGCATTCATGAAACTCGTTTAGAGTTGAGGGTTTACGGTTAGGGTTGCACCTGAAATCCGAAACCCTAGAATCCCCAAGCCCTAAATCTTAACTCCATCCTTCACTGAACCCAAAGTTGCGAAGCCGAGACCGCGAGCACGAACAGCCCTCTCACATACTGATACTGCCGATGCTAATTCGGAACCGAAGGTTTAGGGTTTAGGGCTTAGGGTATTTATGCTATTCGGTTCAGGGTTTAGGGTTTGGTGTTTGAGGCTTACAGTACGGTTTATGAGGATGGTTCATGCACAGACACCGACCCAGGGGCTACATTACAATTTTGGCACAAAAGTCTACCCTTGATGAATTTAACCCCCTCCCCTTAATGGCGATTGTGGTAGGGATCCTAATATGAAGACCCTTTAACTGAAGGGTTTTCTAAATCACGGGTGTGCATTATCCGTCCGCTGCAGTGGCACCATGATCCAGATATGGTAGTTTCCGCAAATGGGCTACACAATATAGAGCCCTCATTATAACAACTTTTTAACGGGGGCCCACCCAAAGGGAATCGAAAATCCAGGTAGAAAAATCAAGCCTGGCCTCCTGTCCGAATGTCGATAGAGTCGCAGCAGGGATGCCGCCCTCTCAGGGGAGATAGAAGAATGGGTATGTCTTGAGCATATTTCGGCTTCACTGGTCTTGGCTTCCGTTTCTCTTCGGTTCATCTTACACAACCGTAAACCCTGAACCCTGGACGAAGGAGCTTTTACGTGGCAAGATATCTCCGGGCGACATCGCAAAGCTCGAGGCAAAGGGGTGAGTCGGGCGGCGGGGGTACTTGCAAGATCAGAGCTCGATTAAATATGTTTAGCTTCCTCAGTGCCCTTTACATAGGGGACCCTAGACAATTGCTGGTTGCAAGAGGAGCGTGCAAAATCCAGTCAGGCGGAAAAAAGTCAGAAGTAGTAGGGTCTATGGATTAGGATTTAGGGTCAACAGATGGGTTCTGAATTCCGACAGTGATCTTATTGCCTCTGGCATGTGAAACAAGGACCCTACCTTGTGACGTAGCTAACAGCCATGTGCATCAGCCCTGCGGTAATGTAGACCCCTGATTTATACACCCTCCTCTGAAGGGCACTAATATTAGAATCCCTATTAAGATTCTATCATGGGGATGGGGCTCATTAATCAGGGGTCTACATTACGGTGTCTACATCTGAGTCTATCCCCTCTTTCACGAAGCGCTATATAGCCACAATAAGGCAATACTTTCCATGTTCCTTTCCATTCCTTCACTGCCTACCCATTACTTCATTCCCTGCCATGAACCCTATATGATCAGTAAACCCTAAATCTTCAATAGTACTTTTGATTTCGATTCATCCATTCTCTGCCTTGATCCTTGACTAACCACAAATAGTAGCATCCATGCCTTCATTCCCTATTACAAGCAGTTATTCCACCCCAAATCCTATACCCTGCACATCCCTGACCCCAAGTTTGCACTTTGTTGTCCATTTGCTTGTCCATGTGATGTTCCAGTGGGTACTAACAAGCGCCAATAACTTCAATACTAGAAGTAAACCCTGAACCCTAGAGCATTCCGAGTTGAAAGGCCCGCCCCATTGGTAGCATCCAGCCCTTAATACATAAAATCCCGCACAGACACCACCACGGGGTCAAAGCGGAGGTTTAGGGTTTAGGGTGTAGGGTTGGTTCTTTTCCATTTGATTCTCCATTATTCTCACCAGTGAGGCCTTTGAATGACTTCAACTCAGCTCTCAGCCCGAAACCTCCTTAGGTTTTAGGGTCTAGGGTTCAGGGTCAAGGGGTTTAGGGGGTTGGGGTTTGGCGTTTAGAGCTTAGGGGTTAGGGTTACAAGTTGTTGTTAATTTCTATTCGTGTGTTTGTTATAGGTCTACAGGGATTACAGAAACCTGATTCGTTCAAGTCGTCCGCTGTAGTGCTGAGCTCTGTTCTCATCATGAATGTAGTCCCCTACAATAGTTCCGTAAGCTCCTCAGCACTCTATTCCCGAAACCCTGCACTCAAATAGGTCGTCCGGTTTCACGGTGAGCTCTACAGCTTGAGCAATCGCCGCCTCACAGCTTTGTCTTTCGGCTGGAGAAATGCAGGGTAGGAATCGTGAGAATTCTCCTGTAATCCCCATATGTATGTACGGATTATGTGACAGGTTGTCAAAGTTGTTGTCCCTTTTACGTCCCTAGTATATTAAGACCCCGAAGATCCTCAAAAAGGCAGCATATTTTGAACAACCGCTCCATTTCCTACTCCCCCAATATACCCCCCTAAAACCCTAAACCCTGGACCCACTCTATCCCCTGTATACTGTATACCCCTATACCTCGTGGTTTCGTGGGCTGCATGATTTGGCTACCAAGGTCCTGGGGCTCGGCAAACTTAATCTCCACATACGAGAAAGGTGTGGAAAGTTAGGATACAGGGTTTAGGATTTAGGGTTTAGGATCAGGGGGACCTAGTGAGTAGGTTAGTACTGGGGGATAGGGTTACAATATGGATTATAGTGGTTATTAACCTACTTGCTAAGTCCCCCGGACCCTCCAAGTAGTACGCAATCTAATACGGACCACAGCCACATCTGTGACTCGTACTGGTACGTAATTTCGCAAGCAACTGCGGCCAAAGCAATTGACTGCGGATCCTTTTCAGAAGCAGAACCTCTTTAAATGCATTTGTTCCACAGTTAGGCTGTAGTCATAAACCTTGGATGCCCATGTAGGTCGGGAAAACAGGTTATAATTAGGTAGTGTCCTCACGTGTCTTATAAGTACCCTTCCACATAACCTTGGTGTTGCGTTATGTACGTACCTAGCCCCAGAACCCTCTCAGGATCCATTTAATTTCCCCCATGCCTTTCCATGCGATTCTCCATCATTGGGTCGAAGCCCTATGCATCCTGGAAAAAGGCCTACACGACCGTAGAACCCCTTTGAAAGGACTTTCTATAGCCCCTACGAACCCATAAGAAACAGCTGTTTACAAGGGCGTCGAACCAAACAAGCAATTGTAAAGTTTACGGTGTTTTTGTACATATTTCGTGTTTTTTTTTCTCCGGTGGTCAGGCTAAGGTATTGACCTTAAGGGTACGGGGGTGTAGTATGTGGAAGCCTGGAGAAGTAGCAGTTTAGTTCCTCAATACCATTTATGTAACTCTTTTGAATGTAGTGTACAACAAAAGCCTCACTGGTGCTTCTGTCTAATGGTCTTAATTTTGGGCAGTCGGACTGACGCTCGTAAGTGTTTTTCTTCCTGGCAACGTCTAAGTCTGGCAGAAGACAACAAGACACAATAAGCCCTTAGCCCTGAATCCCTAAACCCCTAAACAACAAATACATGCTAGGTCGCACCAGACCTGGCACCCCGAAAAGCTATGAAGTGAAAGCTACTACCCAGGAGCTCCCACATAGCCATAGATGTCTCAAATGCTAGTTTAGAGGTTTGTTGTTTAGCGGTTTAGGGTTGTAATTCCCCAAATAGGAGGACCCCCATATAGGCCCCCAAAAAATCCTACAGTCCTTATAAAGGGGATCCCCCACAAAAGTACCCTAAACCCTAAAGTAGCCTAAACCCCCAAATGCAGCATGCCCTCTTTGAGGATGCCGATGACAGCCGTGCTATGATATTCAAGTAGGGTTTAGGATTTGATATTCAAGTCCAAACTTGGATGCCCAAAACCCTGTTAGGGGTACCTTTATAAGGGATATATTGGAATCTGTAGGGTGTATAGCGATGATATAATAAGGATTATATAGTGATATTGCCCACGATAATGGGGAATCAAGCAAACTCCTATTTTGCCTGAGGCTGTGGTATCAGATGGTTCGACGGAGCGAGATTGTTTCCGTCAAGTGTGTGATTCGAAGCTTGGAGGCAAAGAGCCATAGCCTTTAGATATTGCCTCACTCAGCAACATGGATAACAATTATGATGTCATGAGTCAATATGTAGAGACCCTAAGCCTAAACCTTAAACCCTAAACCTTGATTTGGCCTGTTAGATGCTCTGTGGCGGGAGTACCCAACATAGCCTGAATGTCTGGCATGGACGTAGCGCCCTTCATAGGGCTTCTTGTGGTGTTCCGTGTTAGTTCGGGGTGGTAGATAAGCCATAATGGACACTCCTTGAAGGGGGTCATCTAGGGGTCTTTATAGGGGACTACTATAGGAGTTATTAAAGGGGGGGGGGTATTATAGGACTTTAGACTATGGCTCATATGGTTCACTTTACGTTTCAGAAGGCCAGACCCTGGCAGAATCTGAAAGTCAGATGTTGCTGCAGGCCATCTGAACCTCCCTATAATCCATCCTCAATTCTGCGTATGAGCTGTAGTCTAAACTCTGTAAAGGGGGTTATGTAGGGATTATATTGGGGAGTAGTATTGGGGTTATGAAGTGGGATACTAGGAGTTTAGACGATAGCTCATATGCTTCTAGGGGCGTTTTGTTGTAGGAATGTTGGAGAACTACAGCATTGCAATGCTTCAGCTCTCAGATTGCTGGCCTTGGAATCTGTTCTTGGACATATCAGTTCACATCAGGGTTTCGTGGAAAAGGGAGCTGGTGGGGTGAATAGGGATACATGGGGCAAGTAGGGGATTCAGGGGATCCCTATCAAGAAATAGGGGTAGTCTTCCTGTGCACTGGGAGCACATTCTTTTATCATTGAGTGAGCTCCACCCCTACCAACTTCCATGGTTCGGGGTTTAGGGTCGCAACCTTTCCAGGTTGATGAAAGTGAGGATCCCAAATAGATTCTTATGGGGACGTCCGCGTGTGTGGTTTAGAGTTTAGTTGCTTATACGACTCCAAAGAAAGTAGCCGAAATGAAATGTGTTTCCGAGAGGGGTGCAGGCCGCATTGCTTTTTTCAGTGGCGCATAGCGGACGCCTGTATTGAGACATAGCCTTGGAGGAGCACAAAGCATTTCCACAAAAATTCTGGTCTCATATTCCAGGATTAGCTATGAGACCTTTAAGCCCTCTGATCTACACTTAGGTAGGATCCTAACACCCTAAACCCTTAATGAGGGATGATACAGGCTAATAGCCAATCCTAGTGCGACCTCCGGGATCGCCACCATGGTTTTGCCCACTTCCATGCCTTGTGGCTCTACGAAGGTCCTGAATAACTAGGAAAGGGCGTTGGGGAATCTTTTTTTTTTGTGATAAGCCTAAATCCTAAGTCCTAAGAATAGGATTTTGGAGAATATTTTATGACAGTTGCAAGAATGACCCAAACCCTAAACCCTAAACGACAAACCCTAAACCCCAAGCCCTAAATAAGCCCCCGACCCTAAAACCCATTGAAGGTTTTGGGTTTAGGGGTTTATGGGTAAGGGTCCCAAAGCCTAACCCCCCAGCCCTAAACCCCAAACCCTGCACCCTAAACCCCAAGTCCTAAACCAGGGGTATCCATCCAGGAGATGGCAACCACCCTCGCTGGAGCAGGCCTGTCTTGAGGGTTTCCTTCTTTAGGGTTTAGGAATTTAGCGGTTTAGGGTTTAGGAATTAGGGTTTAGGGTGTAGTGGTTTGAGGTAGAGTATTTCGGGGTCTATATTGGGGTACGCATATGTAGGGAAACGAGTATTTTTAGCTCAATTGTATCATTTGGGGGGTTATAGTTCTACAGCGGTCATATAGGGATATCTATGTATATATATAGGGCAAGACCACATGATGGAGGATCAAGCGGAAAAGAGCATGGAGAGTGACATGAACTGGGATTGAACCGTTTTTTTTAGGGCTTAGGGTTGAGGCCCCGGGTCATAGAGTCTGAGTTGATGAGCTGCTTCGGAGTTTTGAGTCTGTTGCGATCAGCCATGCAACTGGTGGCCTTGGGGTTCACGGCGCGGAGTGAGTCTTGCGGGGGTTGAGTAAGCGTAGTACTTGTCTTCCCGCAGGGACTCAGAATATTGACTCAAGCAGATGAGATGAAGAATCCTAGAATCAGGTCCTGCATTGTGCTTTGGGCCTACACTGCAAAGCGTGCGGGGTTGAGAAACTCAGTGAATGTGTGGGGGGCGCACGAGGATACTTTCCTCATAAAAATCAACATGGAGCCCATAACATAAGCTTCTTACAAAGGCAGTAGTCAATCTACAGGTGGCTTTTCGGCCTCATTAGTTTCGCTGCTTATTAGGGTAGGCCATGCTCCACAGCTCCACATGATTAAGCGCTATAAGTCAGGTTGGGCCCCCACCCAGTAATAGTGACCACAGGTAAAGGTAGTTATATTAAGGTCCTTTTATATTCCTAGTATGCCACTATTAGTGGGTGGGGGCCCAACCCAAAATATAAGCGTTTGTTTTTGGATGCCTCTCCCATGTTCAAACTTCCAAGTCTGCAAAACGCCGCTGGCATGCTCAGAGGGCGCAGCTAACATAGGTTTCGACATGGTGTGGAAGAGAGGCCCTGAAGAACACCAGAAACCCTAAACCCTCGAATATTTGGAAGATGTTTCTAGCCCGTCCACGTCAGGATGGTTGTGGCAAGCTGTTGTGTTGAAGGCTGAGGGCTTAATTAATGCGGTGTGCATAGACAGGGCTCAGTTTTTTCGAGCGAGCTGAACGTGAACATGCATAAATGTATGCCAATAGGCTGCCAGAAGCTTGCTTGTTGTCGACAAACAGATTGTTTTCTTACACCTGAGCGCGATGTAGACTGATAGTGCTGTTTTCGAAGATCACCAAGATCACCTCAACAATGTGGAATTCTGAACCGGCCTCAATCCTAAACCCTGATCCCTTGAAGCCAAGTCTGAACGCGCTTGACTAAGCAAGTGGAAAGCCCGTGCACGGTAGGTCGTTTTCGACGCGATCGAGGGGCTTGAACATGCAGCCGAATCCGCACTACTCTCCTGCGCAGGTGGGTGAAGGATTAGGGTTTACGGTTTTAGGGATTAGAGTGTTCGGGTTTAGGGTTTTAGGGTTTAGGCTTTACGGTTTCCAACGTCCTGGTTTTAGGGTTTGCGTTTTTAGGGCTTAGGGATGTGTGGTTTGGGGCTGTAGGTTTCTCACAGTTGGTGTCAGGGAAGGTTGGGAGGGCTGTGTCCATTTGATGCTCCGTTCTTGTTCGTTTGATGCTCCATTCCATTTTCGGGGTAACATCCCTAAACCCTATAAACGCTAAGTCGGTAAATCCTAAGCCCTAATATAACTTACATCCCTATATATCCCTACCCAGAAACGCTTTGAAGGGCCCTATACACCCCCCCCCCTAAATCCTAAACTCTAAACCCTGAACCCTAAATCCTTAGCTCTTAAACCCTGAGCTATCAATCCCTAAAGCCTAAATTACACCCTAAATCCTAAAATCCTAAACCCTAACCCCTTAACCCTCTAAACCCTAAACCCTACTCCCTCAACCCTAAACCCTAAAGCAGGCAGAGCACTGCGGTGGGCCGCTGTTCAACCCGCAGGTTGCGGCCCTGCAGAGGCAGTTGGGTTTAGGGTTGAGGGTTTAGGATTTAGGTTTTAGGATTTAGGGTTGAGGATTGAGGGTTTAGGGTTTAGGATTGAGGGTTTAGGAATTAGGGTTTAGGATTCAGGGTTTCGGGTTAAGGATTTAGGGTTTAGGGTCAGGAAAAGGCTCCCTTGACAGGGCTGCCAGGCATTGTATAGGGGTATTTAGGGGTTGTCTAGGTGTTAGGGGTAAGGGTTCAGGGTTCAGCACCCCCAAAGTGAATGGAGAATCAAAGCGACAAGAGCATGTACACTGACATGGGAGCTGGAGATATACATGTGGGTGGTTGTCAAAATTATGATCCTTTGTTGGATCCCTGTTATAGTACGGCACCTAAACCCTAAACCCTAAACCTTTAGGGTACCCAAAAAGGGCCCATAATTTTGACAACCACCCACATGTGTTTAGTGGAGTTTTCTGAGCGTGGGTTGCATATGAGTAGTATTCCTTTTTGGGGATACTACAAGTTTGGGTTCTAGGGTTTAGGGTTTAGGGGTTTAGGGTCTGAGGGGTTCAGGGTTTAGGGTTACAAGTTTGGGTACTAGAGTGATCCTTTCAGGGATATGTAAGGTTTAGGTTCAGGGTTTACAGAGTGTGAGGTTTTACTAGTTTTACTTTGGGAGACGACTGTCCCTAATAGAGTAAGATCCTCTTCCTGTCGGCAACAGTTCGCATTAGGGTTACAAGACCATCCCCTCCAAGAGCAGCCACCTGCAGATTTAGAACCCTGTAAGGCCTCATCAAGCCCTATATCGTCCCTAGTGGGGGGGTGACCCTTGGGGCGGGGCTGCTTATCTCCAAACCCTGAAGCCGGATACAGTAGTGAAAAAATACTCCTAGTAACTAGGTACCCCAGTGGTACCCTTTTACCCTTCTTATTGGGGGTCTCCTTATTAAAGCAGGACAGTAGGAAAACGGGTACCCTTATTATGTAGCTTCAGAAGGTCAAGAACAACCCGGAAAAATGGATGTAGTTTCGGTGGTTCGGGCACGGTTTAGGGTTTGGGGGTTTTGGGTTAGGGTTTTTGCTTACTGGGGCTTGGTAAGCAGGAAGGGAATATAATCCCCATATGCTCCCCATAAAAAAGATATTCTATCCCCTTCATTCTCTACTTAGCCCCCGTAAGTTTAGTGTATGTTAGGAGGACGCCCTACCCTGAAATAGTGGTATAATAGGAATATAAGAGGACCCTCTGATAATCATTCTTATCCCTTATAGTCACTATTGCTTGGTCGGGAAGTCCACCTAAAGTGTAGGGCCCTAAACCCGATCCCTAAAACCCCTACGTTGTGTTCCTTCTGACTACCTTCTTGACACGGCATCCCGTCCTAGATTCACTCATTGGGTTGCGCTGCAAGGCGCTTATGATGGGGCTTACCTGGACCCCAAAAAAGTATGTAAAATAATGGCCCTTATGGCTATTATTAGGGGTTTAGGGCTATTATTTTACATACTTTGGGGGTTTAGGTAGTGTT